>JAWQFJ010001843.1:65465-67697 GCA_034096865.1 Theodoxus fluviatilis | reverse complement strand
CAGAGAGAGACAGGGAGACTGCAGACAACAGAGAGAGACAGGGAGACTGCAGACAACAGAGAGAGACAGGGAGACTGCAGACAACAGAGAGAGACAGGGAGACTGCAGACAACAGAGAGAGACAGGGAGACTGCAGACAACAGAGAGAGACAGGGAGACTGCAGACAACAGAGAGAGACAGGGAGACTGCAGACAACAGAGAGAGACAGGGAGACTGCAGACAGCAGAGAGAGACAGGGAGACTGCAGACAACAGAGAGAGACAGGGAGACTGCAGACAACAGAGAGAGACAGGGAGACTGCAGACAACAGAGAGAGACAGGGAGACTGCAGACAACAGAGAGAGACAGGGAGACTGCAGACAACAGAGAGAGACAGGGAGACTGCAGACAACAGAGAGAGACAGGGAGACTGCAGACAACAGAGAGAGACAGGGAGACTGCAGACAACAGAGAGAGACAGGGAGACTGCAGACAACAGAGAGAGACGGAGACTGCAGACAACAGAGAGAGACAGGGAGACTGCAGACAACAGAGAGAGACAGGGAGACTGCAGACAACAGAGAGAGACAGGGAGACTGCAGACAACAGAGAGAGACAGGGAGACTGCAGACAACAGAGAGAGACAGGGAGACTGCAGACAACAGAGAGAGACAGGGAGACTGCAGACAACAGAGAGACAGGGAGACTGCAGACAACAGAGAGAGACAGGGAGACTGCAGACAACAGAGAGAGACAGGGAGACTGCAGACAGCAGAGAGAGACAGGGAGACTGCAGACAACAGAGAGAGACAGGGAGACTGCAGACAACAGAGAGACAGGGAGACTGCAGACAACAGAGAGACAGGGAGACTGCAGACAACAGAGAGAGACAGGGAGACTGCAGACAACAGAGAGAGACAGGGAGACTGCAGACAACAGAGAGAGACAGGGAGACTGCAGACAACAGAGAGACAGGGAGACTGCAGACAGCAGAGAGAGACAGGGAGACTGCAGACAACAGAGAGACAGGGAGACTGCAGACAACAGAGAGAGACAGGGAGACTGCAGACAACAGAGAGACAGGGAGACTGCAGACAACAGAGAGAGACAGGGAGACAGTAGACAGCAGAGAGAGACAGGGAGACTGCAGACAACAGAGAGAGACAGGGAGACTGCAGACAGCAGAGAGAGACAGGGAGACTGCAGACAACAGAGAGAGACAGGGAGACTGCAGACAACAGAGAGAGACAGGGAGACTGCAGACAACAGAGAGAGACAGGGAGACTGCAGACAACAGAGAGAGACAGGGAGACTGCAGACAACAGAGAGAGACAGGGAGACTGCAGACAGCAGAGAGAGACAGGGAGACTGCAGACAGCAGAGAGAGACAGGGAGACTGCAGACAACAGAGAGAGACAGGGAGACTGCAGACAACAGAGAGAGACAAGGAGACTGCAGACAACAGAGAGAGACAGGGAGACTGCAGACAGCAGAGAGAGACAGGGAGACTGCAGACAGCAGAGAGAGACAGGGAGACTGCAGACAGCAGAGAGAGACAGGGAGACTGCAGACAACAGAGAGAGGCAGGGAGACTGCAGACAGCAGAGAGAGACAGGGAGACTGCAGACAGCAGAGAGAGACAGGGAGACTGCAGACAACAGAGAGAGACAGGGAGACTGCAGACAACAGAGAGAGACAGGGAGACTGCAGACAACAGAGAGAGACAGGGAGACTGCAGACAACAGAGAGAGACAGGGAGACTGCAGACAACAGAGAGAGACAGGGAGACTGCAGACAACAGAGAGAGACAGGGAGACTGCAGACAACAGAGAGAGACAGGGAGACTGCAGACAACAGAGAGACAGGGAGACTGCAGACAACAGAGAGAGGCAGGGAGACTGCAGACAGCAGAGAGAGACAGGGAGACTGCAGACAACAGAGAGAGACAGGGAGACTGCAGACAACAGAGAGAGACAGGGAGACTGCAGACAGCAGAGAGAGACAGGGAGACTGCAGACAAAAGAGAGACACGGAGACTGCAGACAACAGAGAGAGACAGGGAGACTGCAGACAACTGAGAGAGGCAGGGAGACTGCAGACAACAGAGAGAGACAGGGAGACTGCAGACAACAGAGAGAGGCAGGGAGACTGCAGACAACAGAGAGAGACAGGGAGACTGCAGACAACAGAGAGAGGCAGGGAGACTGCAGACAACAGAGAGAGGCAGGGAGACTGCAGACAACTGAGAGAGG
>JAWQFJ010001843.1:47965-57965 GCA_034096865.1 Theodoxus fluviatilis | reverse complement strand
CGGACTCACAAGGAACTCTACAGCAGCCGGACTCACAAGGAAGTCCACAGCAGCCGGACTCACAAGGAACTCCACAGCAGCCGCACTCACAAGGAACTCCACAGCAGCCGCACTCACAACAACAGCCGGACTCACAAGGAAGTCCACAGCAGCCGGACTCACAAGGAACTCTACAGCAGCCGGACTCACAAGGAACTCCACAGCAGCCGGACTCACAAGGAACTCCACAGCAGCCGCACTCACAAGGAACTCCACAGCAGCCGGACTCACAAGGAACTCCACAGCAGCCGGACTTACAAGGAACTCCACAGCAGCCGGACTCACAAGGAACTCCACAGCAGCCGCACTCACAAGGAACTCCACAGCAGCCGGACTCACAAGAAACTCTACAGCAGCCGGACTCACAAGGAACTCCACAGCAGCCGGACTCACAAGGAACTCTACAGCAGCCGGACTCACAAGGAACTCCACAGCAGCCGGACTCACAAGGAACCCCACAGCAGCCGGACTCACAAGGAACTCTACAGCAGCCGGACTCACAAGGAACTCCACAGCAGCCGGACTCACAAGGAACTCCACAGCAGCCGGACTCACAAGGAACTCTACAGCAGCCGGACTCACAAGGAACTCTACAGCAGCCGGACTCACAAGGAACTCCACAGCAGCCGGACTCACAAGGAACTCTACAGCAGCCGGACTCACAAGGAACTCCACAGCAGCCGGACTCACAAGGAACTCCACAGCAGCCGCACTCACAAGGAACTCCACAGCAGCCGCACTCACAACAACAGCCGGACTCACAAGGAAGTCCACAGCAGCCGCACTCACAAGGAACTCTACAGCAGCCGGACTCACAAGGAACTCCACAGCAGCCGCACTCACAAGGAACTCCACAGCAGCCGCACTCACAAGGAACTCCACAGCAGCCGGACTCACAAGGAACTCCGCAGCAGCCGGACTCACAAGGAACTCTACAGCAGCCGGACTCACAAGGAACTCCACAGCAGCCGGACTCACAAGAAACTCCACAGCAGCCGGACTCACAAGAAACTCTACAGCAGCCGGACTCACAAGGAACTCCACAGCAGCCGGACTCACAAGGAACTCCACAGCAGCCGGACTCACAAGGAACTCTACAAAAGACGCTAGAAATGCCGAGCGGTACTTTGTCAAGGGAGACAAATCTTGCCTTCCTCGTGTCCACACCACGCGTGCCTGGCGTGTGCAGTTTCCCGCCCTTTCTGCACACCGTGCAGCACTTGCACGTTCTTGGTTTGAAGTGCACGTGCAGACAGATTTCGCCCCAGAAATCATTCTTCCTCGCATTGTCCCTCTGCACCTCCCCCTGTGGGCTCGGGGTAAGAATAGACCCCCTCTAGGCTCGGGGTAAGAATTAACCCCCTGTGGGCTCGGGGTAAGAATAGACCCCCTCTAGGCTCGGGGTAAGAATTGACCCCCTGTGGGCTCGGGGTAAGAATTGACCCCCTGTGGGCTCGGGGTAAGAATTGACCCCCTGTGGGCTCGGGGTAAGAATTGACCCCCTGTGGGCTCGGGGTAAGAATTGACCCCCTGTGGGCTCGGGGTAAGAATTGACCCACCTCGTCTCCCTACGCGATTCGTAAGAGACGAATAACTAGGGACACCGTGACTTGATTTGCGTTTACTCAAAACTGCTCTAGTGATTTTCGTGCTTGCTGGCCTTATATAGCCTTCAAAGGCTGATAGGCCGTAAAACACTATCCATCCATCCATCCTTCCCTCTACACCTGCACTTGCTTTAATCAAATGATGTAACCATTTTACTTCCCGAATTTCATACGCTTTGCACGATATTCTTGCACACGACTTAAAGGGTTATTTCGCACAGCTGCAGTCTGTGAGGATGCGTGTGCAGGCATGCGAGTGTGCGTGTGTGTTTGAGCGGAAGTGTGCATGCACGCGTGCGTGCGTGTGCGCGTGTTTCTAGATATGAAGGAAGGGGAGAGAGAGAAATTCGTAAGAGAGATAAAGAGAGAAAGAGATAGCTAGAGAGAGAGGAGGGATAGAGAAGAGACAAAGAGAGAGGAGAGAGGAAGAGAGAGACAGAAAGAGAAGAGAGAGACAGAAAGAGAAGAGAGAGACAGAAAGAGAAGAGAGAGACAGAAAGAGAAGAGAGAGACAGAAAGAGAAGAGAGAGACAGAGAGAGAGAGAGAAGAGAGAGACAGAAAGACAGACACAGAGAGAGAGACACAGAGAAGAGAAAGACAGAGAAAGAGAGTGAGAGCGAGCGAGACAGAGACAGATATATATATATATAAAGACAGAGAGAGAGACAGACAGACAGAGAGAGAGAGGAGAGAGAGAAAGAGAGAGACAAAGAGACAGAGAGAGACAGAGAGAGACAGAGGGGGAGAGAAAGACAGCAATCAATGAACATGACAGCAAAGACTGGTACAGACGCCATCCCTGTAAAAATCAGTGGGGCGTGGGGCGTGGGGATGGTAAGGGGATGGTAGGGGGTGAGGATGGTGTCACAACTCAGTATATTATTGTTTAATTTTACGCAAAAATAAAGGTCTGTCAAGGCTCATGGTGGGTGGTGTGACTTTTAGTAAACATCATATTGTTTTTTGTGCAGCGTTATACACCTTTAAGCGTTCTGCCGCGTCGGCGCTTGCTGTTAGAGGCGATGTTGCACGTGCTTTTTCACCTTGATGCTGCGTGTCCCCTGCTGCACGGTATCTGCGGGTTCTGGCGCAGGGAATTTATTATATAAAGACCAGTTTTTATTTCCATAGGGGATGGAAAAGATGGATTGATTGAATAAATAATGGACTAAGAACTATGATTAAGCCCGCTGGGCGATTTTTAAAGGGTTTTTAATGTGTAATTGTTTTTGTCTTTTCTTTTCATTTCCATTTGAATGTTCATTGAATGAATGAGTTTTGTATTGAAAGGTGTTTATGCGTAATTGATTAATTGTTTTACATTGGTTTCGGTTTGTGGCGTGATTAGTGACTGAAGAAGGAATTTCCTTTTTTCTCTTTTTTTTTACTGTCCGGTTGGGGGGTCGAGCCACCTTCCACCTACCCCAACCGCGACAGATGGGGGCTCGTCCGGTTCTTACCTTGTCATTCGCCAACATGTGCGTCCTTGTATGTTTTTGTCCAGCGTCAATGTGAGATACAGTCAAAGAGTGATAGAAATCTCACTCTTATTTCTGTCTTTTGGTGAGAAGGGTGCTATCCCTTCCTGTTTTGATATAGCTGTGTGGCACTTTCACCTGTGTTTGAAGTTATTGTCACATTGCCTTCTTTAGGTAGTTTACCTGCATAGTGGCAGCCTTGTTCCTTGATGCGCGTTTCTGTAGTTTGCCATTCAGGTACAGAGTGGACAATATGGCTGACGGGGGTAGAATTACGAGGGGGGAGGCCGCAATAGCTGAACTAGGCTCTCCGTCACTGAGGCATACTTTGATACCCACGACTGCGTCATCTTTGTTGTCTACATGTTCGGGGTCTACACCGATCAGCGCTCGCATGAAATCAACCCCTTGTGTTTCAACCACTCCCACTGGCACTCCTGCAGGCGAACGTGCTCACAGGCAGTTGGAGTTGGAGGAAAAAAACCGGCGTATCCAACGAGCGCGTGAGAAACTAGCCAAGGAAGTGGCTAGAGAACTAGCGGGGGAAACTGTGGTGAAGCAAGAAATGAGTGACAATACAAAGCCACAGTGAGAATCGATACTTGACTATATGAGAGAGAAAGAAGAAAGAGTCAGAGAAGAACGAGAAAGGGAAAGACATTGCGATAGAGAACGTGAAAGAGAGAAAGAGGAAAGATAACGAGCAGCACAGGAAAGGGAGAGGCGCGAAATCAGAGAACGAGAAAGAGAAAAAGAGGAAAGGGATAGAGAAGAAAGAGCGGCGTGAGGAGAGGGAGCAACAACGAAGGAAAGAAGAACTCGACGTATGGCGGAAATAAATCACCAACGTGATCAGTCATCATCGAAATGCCATGCAAGAGCAAAAAACAACTATGGCTCAAGTGAAAGTGAATCCATCAAAGCTCAAAGATGGCGATGATCTTGATGTCTACCTGACGCGCTTCGAGACGATAGCCGAAGAGAAGAAATGGCCAGATAACACCTGGGGGAGGTCCTTGCTGGCCCTGATGGAAGGAGCGGCTGGGGAACCTTGGCTGCATTGTACGCGGAAGAATTACAAAACTACGGCCAGGTGAAAAGCTCACTGCAAACGCGATTCCATTTGACTGCCGAATCTTACCGCAAGAAGTTCCGGCAGGCCAAGCGCGACAGCAACGAAACTTTCCATCAAGTACTTCTTCGACTCAAGACCTTGCTCAAGCGTTGGATGGAGCGAGGCAGTAAAGAAGAGACGATTGAGGATCTTCAAGATCTGTTCCTCCAAGAACAGGTATACGACATGATGTATGTGGGTCTCGCTACGACGATTCGCACGAAAGCTCCCACCAACGTGACAGCTCTAGTGGAGATAGCTGATCGTCACTTGGAAGCAAGGCTGGCCTCAGAGACATCTACACCAGCGCGCCGCTACCTTGGCAAAGGTCAACCACGCAAAGCTCAATGGGATGGTGCAACACCGACCACTGCGCCCAGAACACAGGACCCCTCTGCTTGCTGGCATTGTGGGGCACGAGGTCACAGAAGGAAGGATTGTCCATTGTCAAAGCTGGCATAGGGGACAGTGGCTAAATATACCAGCAGAGTTTACTAATAGAAAAAATAAAGAATTCCTTCCTCAGTCACTACTCTTAGGGAACAAAGACAACACACCCAGGATGAAACTTGAAAGACAGTTTACATTCCCAGCACAAATCAACAACACCACTATGCCAAAGCACAAACAACAAGATTCCCCCGCCCTTCACAACCTACATCCCCTTCACCATCCAACCACAAATGGCCAACATTCCTCCGCCAACGCACACATCAACCCTCAAAATGCAACACTCGTCACCCTTTCAACATCAATGAACAAGTCAAAAACGGCCTATAGCCTACATCAAATTGCAGACTCACGTAATGGTCTGTCACCCAAACAATCTGAAATATAACCCGAAAACAAACTATAACTTCCGTTAAACAGTAACAATGACACGGAATGAGAAAGATAACTTAGTCGCGAACAATCCGAGACAGTAAGAGAACAAAAATGGATATTCTTACCTCTCAAGATTAGGAGTACTGGTACAGGTGATGCAGTCCCCAAAAGAAACACAGGCACTACACGCCGCCAAAAGAGGCAGGCAACACAACGTCGCCAAAAGCAAAACAGGCAACACCAAGTCGCCAAAATAATCAGGGCACAAGCCCACCTGGAGGTAACCCTCTCCAACAGCCACACAGCGGCCTACGAGAGTAACAAAACTCTCACTCTCTATCCCACTAACAGGGAACAAGCCCACCTAGAGATAATCCTCTCCGACAGCCACACAGCGGCCTACGAGAGTAACAGAACTCTCTCTCTCTCTACCACTCACAGCCGCACTGGCTTTCCAAGAGTACTCTGACTCTCTATCAAAACATCTTCTTTCTAACAGTACTGCCTATAATTAATCACCCCGAAAAATGCGAAACTCTCGTGCCATGGAGAATACGCACGTGCACCTGGCACGAAAAAACCCGAGAAACTCCATTCACAAACGAAACAATTGTAGCATACCATGCTCCGCTAAGAAACTAATTAGATGAACGCATGGGTTTCATGTTCCATCACGCTTTGCAAGCACAACAGCTGCAATAAAAACCACAATCAATAATTATAGAACAGTGTAGATAACCACTCAACACGTTTGAGTCGTGACACCATCAAGACGCTGGCAGCTGAAGAGTCAAGGGGTCCCCGTCACTCAAGCACACTTCGTGTCATTCGGAGCCAGCGTTGACAGCGGCTGCGTGGGTTTTGAGCATGCCAGAAGGTTGAAGATAAACGACCAAGAAGTATAGGCAATACGTGATACTGGAAGTGACCCCGTGCTTGTCCCCTCTCATTTCATTCGCCCTCGGGATTACACCGGTAAAGAGATTCTTGCGAGGTCATTGCACGGAGTGCGAAGTCATCCGCTTGCGAAGGTCCGACTTGACACAGAATTCTTCTGTGGAGATGCAGAAGTTGTGGTTACAGACGCGTCGATGCCCGTGATTTTGGGCAACAGATGCCACGACGTTGAAGGCAGTGAGACGTCTGTCCCGCATCAGGTCTCTTCCCTATCAGTTCACACGCGAGAACAGCTAGCACGGGAGAGAAAATCTGTACCGCAGATCGTACAGTTGCCAGTCATCCACGTCACCCCTGAGAAACTCGTCAGTGAGCAGCAGGGTGATCCGCAACTGAAACGAATGCGAGAACTTGCCGACCATCAAGAAGACTCGATGCCTACCCAGTTCCGGTATGACAACCAGATCCTGCACCGTTGCCATCGGGATAAGCAAGGAAACCGGTCATAACAAGAAGTGGTTCCTACATGTCTACGAGAAGATATCATGCGTGTCGCCCATGACAACCCCATGTCGGGTCACCTCAGTTTCCATAGGACGAGACAGCGCATCTGGCCTGATTTTTATTGGCCAGGGATGTGTTCGGACATCAGGCGATATACACGTTCCTGAGACGTTTGTCAGCGCACAACTCCTAAGGGAGTCACCAGAAAGGTCCCTTTGGGCAGGATTGTTCTTCCTTCTACCCCTTTTGAAAAGATTACCAGCCTCCAATCAAGGCAACAAATATGTATTGGTGTCGGTAGACTATACCACTAGGTACCCCATGGCCACAAATATGCATTGGTGTCGGTAGACTATACCACTAGGTACCCCATGGCCACACCACTGAAGAATATTGATGCCAAGACAGTGGCAGAGGCCATGTGGGCTGAGGTCGGCATACCCAAACAGATCGTCACAGATCACGGTGCACAGTTTACCAGAGAGGTGATGACGGAACTCAACAGACTGTTGTCAGTGCGCGGCACCACCGTATCCCCCTACCATGCACAGTCTAATGGACTCGTGGAGCGTTTCAACGCCACTTGAAAGCAATGCTGTGCCGGCTGGCAATCGAACATCCAAGGGAATGGGACCGATTTATCCCAGCCTTGCTCTTCGCCTACAGAGAAGTACCACAAGAGTCGACTGGCTTCTCTCCATTCGAACTACTAAATGGACGTCGCGTACGTGGACCCATGCAAGTGTTACGCCATCTATGGACTCAACCCGAAGAAGCCATTGAACAACGTACTGAAGCGGCCTACATTTTTGACTTGCGTAACCGCATCGAAGAGACCTGTCGGTTAGCGCATGAAAATCTCGCCAAAGCTTCAGCTCGCTACAAGCGGATATTCGACCGCAAGGCAGTTTCACGTCAATTCAAAGTTGGCGACAAAGTCCTTTTGCTGTTTCCAACCAAACGCAACAAGTTGGAACTACGGTGGCAGGGTCCATTTCTGGTAGAAGACAGAGTCGAAGAGGCTGACTACCGCATCAACAGGCGCGGCAAGAAGCAACTGTTGCAAGCAACTCTCCTCAAAACTTATGTGGACAGAAAGACATCCAAGGTCATCCAAGTTCGTGTTGCAACAGTCATTACTCCCGACGAAGACAGTAGCAACGACTACGAACATCAAGAGATCCCAGTATTGCCTTTGGGAGCTCAAGAGAGTCCAAAGGATATCGTCATCAACCCTGACCTGTCCTAACGACAAAAAGATTAAATCAAAGCTGTGTGTGGCGAATTCAGCAATGTTCTCGAAACCGACCACAGGCCACACAAGTATTTGGACAATATGAGAGCTTCCTATGGCAGACTGACAAGATGGGCACTACAGTTGCAATCCTTTACCTTCAGGATTAGGGTGATACCGGGCAAAGAAAATGTTGGAGCGTACTTCTTGAGCCGTACCTAAATATCCGTCTTGACCCGAAGGTCTGACCTAAGGGGGAGTTCTGTCACGACTCAAGCGTATTGGTTTTGATTTGGTGGTTTTCCTGTTAAAGTTTAGTTACTTTAAAGTCGAGCAATTGCAGCCCTTTAACATGTGGCGTGTGGGTGTGATCAAATTGCATGCTTTTTTCATGCATTTTTTGCCTGGATGTGCTATCTGGGCGTGAAGTCTGTGTGCAAGAAACTTCTGCATGAAGTATTGAGTTTCCAGAGGCATGCTTTTCCACTGGGGTTAGCTTGCACGTGTTTTTTATCTTATTATTTTCTATAAAATGTTGTATTTTTCTTATGTTAGTCCTCTGGTCTGGCCAACCTAAGCATTTTTTAGAGACCGTTGTCCGAGTTTCTCGGTGTGGACCGTCGTAGTTTTCGGCGGGCTGACGCACTCATGTGCGGTGTTTCGCGACGGGAGGTCGCGGGTGGGCTACGTTTTGTTAGCATCTGATATAACGGTCAGGGTGGTTGTTTTTTTTGCCACTCTGCTTTCTATTCCGAATCCGAAGGGATTCAATTCCAAGTTCATTCAATACCAAGTGCATTCGATTTCAAGTTCCAAGTTTGTTTTCAAATCCCCAGCCACGTGCTGTTGCCTGCTAACTAACCGGAGACCAATTTCTTTGAGTTTTCTGTGAAAGCATTTTTATTTATTTATTTATTTTGGGGGGGGGGGGAGGTAGGGACACCGACACTGTGAAATATTTATCGTTATGACGCTGTGAATCCCAAGTAACTTTCAGTGGTCTTGGTGCGGTGCCGTCCAGTGATTGAGTAGGTGAACTGTTCTGTGCATGACTTGTTTTCGTACTCTTGTTTGATTTGCAGTTAAATCTTTTGTGCATATCTTGTTTGGGGAATTACATGGTTAGCTGTGGTTGTGTAGAAGTGAGTGAGGTTGCTGTTTTTGTTATTAAAATGTTTGTTCTTGTTATTGCTACCTTGTTTTGTCCTTCATTGGTTGGCGGGTGGGCAGGTAAGTCCCTCTAAACAATCATCTGTCCGAGGACTGTATTACCATCTCAACAGTCCATCCCCCCGGCCGTGACATATGGTACGGGGGGGGGGGGTGAATGGTAGGGGGTGGTGATGGTAGGGGGTGGTGGATGGTAGGGGGTGGTGATGGTGGGGAGGGGGGTGAATGGTAGGGGGATGTGATGGTAGGGGGGGGAGTAAATGGTAGGGGGATGGTAGGGGGAAGTAGAAGAAACGGCGCTATAGCGGAACATGGGGGTGGAGACAGGTACGGGGTAGACAAATAGAACAGCAGGGGTTGGGGTCAAGTGGGGGCAGAACGCATGGCGCGTGCCTGGAATGGTGGAAGTAACGGCACATCACAGCCGCAGGCAGACTTCAGTGGTCAGAAAGGGCAGACAGCCCGTGGTCTTTCTGAAAGCGAAGCGATGCTTGGGGAATGAGATGACGGATGAAATAAAGTAGGAATGGCTATTGGACAAATAAACAGGCAATCAAAAAAATGATTGAACGAATTTATCCAATCGAACGATCGCCAACGCTTTCAAAAAGAGATACGGATTTGTCGAATTCCACAAGGGGAGAGAGGGGATGGGTTGGGAGGAGAGAGAGTGAAAGAGAGCGGGAGAGAGAGAGAGAGAGAGAGAGAGAGAGAGAGAGAGAGAGAGAGAGAGAGAGGGAGAGACAGACAGACAGACAGACAGACAGACAGACAGACAGATACAGTAACAGAGACAGACAGACAGATACAGTAACACAGACAGACAGACAGATACAGTAACACAGACAGACAGACAGATACAGTAACACAGACAGACAGACAGATACAGTAACACAGACAGACAGACAGATACAGTAACACAGACAGACAGACAGATACAGTAACACAGACAGACAGACAGATACAGTAACACAGACAGACAGACAGATACAGTAACACAGACAGACAGACAGATACAGTAACAGAGACAGACAGACAGATACAGTAACAGAGACAGACAGACAGATACAGTAACAGAGACAGACAGACAGATACAGTAACAGAGACAGACAGACAGACAGACAGACAGAC
>JAWQFJ010001843.1:27965-37965 GCA_034096865.1 Theodoxus fluviatilis | reverse complement strand
GAGAGAGAGAGAGAGAGAGAGAGAGAGAGAGAACGAACGAACGAACTTTATTTTACAAGGGTAGTGAATTAGGCAGTAGTGCCTTTCTTACATTCAGCCCTTGAGGCAAAATATTCAAATGTGGTAAGAGAGAGAGAGAGAGAGAGAGAGAGAGAGAGAGAGAGAGAGAGAGAGAGAGAGAGAGGGGAGGGGGGGGGAGCTGGGGAAAGGGGGAGGAAGGGAAGAGAGTAAGAGGGTTGGTGGGTTGGAGAGGGAGGGTGGGGGAGAGGGTGGGGGAGAGGGAAGGAGGGAGGGAGGGAGGAGAGAGAGAGAGAGAGAGAGAGAGAGAGAGAGAGAGAGAGAGAGAGAGAGAGAGAGAGAGAGAGAGAGAGAGAGAGAGTGAGAGTCAGTATAATTATCGCAAGAATTATACATGTACACTTTCTTAACCATACTAAAAATGGGTTGATAGTGTACCAGAGAAGCAAAATTTAAATATGGAACTTGAATCAACTACAATGACATATACATAAAAAAAACAATTTTCTAAACATCCAAATGTTAAAAACAAATAACATACATGTAGGCCATAGCCTCTTGGTGTACACTCCCTCCCCTACTCCCCCACCCCCAATCAGCCGGAACCCCTCGATAGTTCAGCAGGGGTGGCCTGAAGTAAGGATATATGTGAGGAATGGACAATATACACAATTACACACTTAGCCGTTCCACTGTCTAGACGCCAGATGAAAGCGTGGAAAACTATGTCATAGGGTGATGCCTGAGAATAATGCGAATTTTGTCTTTGAACATAGGCAAAGATTTTATACATGTTATGTCATCAGGCAGTGTATATCACAGAGCAGCCCCAGAGTAAGATAGGCTCGATTTGAACAAATCGATGCGAGGCTGAGGCAGGAGAAATTTGTCACGACCTCTGAATGATGACTGCTCAAATAGTTTGGTTAGATATTCTGGTGTTCGGCCATCTTTTACCTTTTTCACAAGCACACAAGCACTTATTGAGCTGCAGATGCTTATGAAGAGGCAAAATGTCAAGCATTTCCATTTTCTTTTCAGTGCTGAGAGATTTATTTGGGACCATAAGCTTAAAAGCTCTTCTGTAAAGTGAATTAACTCTCTTCAAATTAGCTTCACTACAGTTATCCCACAATGTTGATGCGTAATTGATGTGTGATATGATGTGGGCACTGAAAAAGATTTTGCAGGTTTCCGTATCTACGAAGTGCCTCAGCTTTGACAGTAGAAAAAGATTGCTTGAAATATTTTTGCACATTAGATTTATGTGTGAATTCCAGTCTAACTGTTCGTCAATCATCACCCCAAGCACTTTGTGTTCTTTCACTTTTTCTATCGGCTCTGCATCAAGTGAGAGTGATAGTGACAGAGGATGTAGTTGATGTCTTTGCCTTGTGGTTATCACCATATACTTGGTTTTGGACGGGTTGAGGACCATATGAATTGAAAGACACCAGCAACATATTTCATCAAGACTCTTTTGGAGTTTATCTGCCACAGTTTCGATTGAGCTGTCCGCGGTAGACAGCGTTGTATCATCTGCAAACATGTTACATGATACCTTTCTATCTGTGATATGCAAGGGTAGGTCATTTATGAATAAGCAGAATAAAAGGGGTCCTAGTACAGATCCCTGTGGGACACCGGCTTTTAGAATACCATACTTGGAAACGTGCCCATCGAATTGGACACATTGTTGTCGATTATCCAGGAATGACTGAAAAAACTTCACAGTCGTGTGACCATGAAAATAAAGAGCCAGTTTATCCAATAGTATGTCGTGATGTACCATGTGAAAGGCTTATCTGAAATCTAGGAAGACAGATCCTATCACTTTCGAGGTGTTAATGGCGTGCAGCCAGGTGTCAATCAGGTGGGATAATGCAATGGCAGGAATGTTTTGGTCGGAGAGAGAGAGAGAGAGAGAGAGAGAGAGAGAGAGAGAGAGAGAGAGAGAGAGAGAGTGAGAGAGAGAGAGAGAGAGAGAGAGAGAGGAACAGACACAGGGACAAGTACTGATGGACATCAGACAGCAAAGAGCTGACGACAGACCAAGTCTGGGGTAGCGTGTTGCCTTCAGGCTGCTGTAGTTTGTCTGCAGAGAATCTCGCCATGGTGACTTCATCACTGGCAGTAGCTACTACCATCCAGCGAGCTACAGAGTGGAGTGTGGTAGCTACAGAGTGGTAGCTACAGAGTGGTAGCTACAGAGTGGTAGCTACATAGTGGTAACTACAGAGTGGTAGCTACATAGTGGTAGCTACAGAGTGGTAGCTACATAGTGGTAACTACAGAGTGGTAGCTACAGATTGGAGAGTGGTAGCTACAAAGAGATAACTACAAAGTGGTAGCTACAGAGTGGTAGCTACAGAGTGGTAGCTACAGATTGAAGAGTGGTAGCTACATAGTGGTAGCTACATAGTGGTAGCTACAGAGTGGTAGCTACAGAAAGGTAGCTACAGAAAGGTAGGAAGCTACAGAAAGGTAGAGGTAGCTACAGAAAGGTAGCTACAGAAAGGTAGGTAGCTCAGTAGGGTAGGTAGCTACAGAGTGCATGGTAGCTACAGAAAGGTAGGTAGCTACAGAAAGGTAGGTAGCTACAGAAAGGTAGGTAGCTCAGTAGGGTAGGTAGCTACAGAAAGGTAGGTAGCTACAGAAAGGTAGGTAGCTACAGAAAGGTAGGTAGCTCAGTAGGGTAGGTAGCTACAGAAAGGTAGGTAGCTATAGAAAGGTAGGTAGCTACAGAAAGGTAGCTACAGAAAGGTAGGTAGCTACAGAAAGGTAGGTAGCTCAGTAGAGTAGGTAGCTACAGAAAGGTAGGTAGCTCAGTAGGGTAGGTAGCTACAGAGTGCATGGTAGCTACAGAAAGGTAGGTAGCTCAGTAGGGTAGGTAGCTACAGAAAGGTAGGTAGCTACAGAAAGGTAGGTAGCTACAGAAAGGTAGGTAGCTACAGAAAGGTAGGTAGCTACAGAAAGGTAGGTAGCTACAGAAAGGTAGGTAGCTACAGAAAGGTAGGTAGCTCAGTAGGGTAAGTAGCTACAGAAAGGTAGGTAGCTACAGAAAGGTAGGTAGCTCAGTAGGGTAGGTAGCTACAGAACGCAGCAGAGTGGAGGCCTTGAAATCCTGGCGTAGCTGGACTCTGCCAGATGCTGTCTCTCTAAGTAGCACTGCTACTTCCTCTTCGCCTGGCTCTCTAGTGCAAAGCCATCCAGCTGTGACTACATCCCAGATGCGTCCCTCCCATCGCATGGGGTTTCGGTTTTGTTCTCATACGTCAGTGCGCTCTCTGTAACTAGTGTAAGCAAACTGTTGTTCACGGGGATCTTGCTGACGTCAACTTGGAGTGACTGTACTAGCACGTGTACAGGACAAAAACGTCTCAATGCTCGGGCTACAAACCTTTAAATAGCGCGGCTCGTGCGGAAAGCTAGTGGAGAGACGACTGGACTTGGTGGCGAGTCATGATGGCGTACACGCGCCTGTCGGGGATGGAAAATGGCCGGCCACACGTCGATCGGTGGTAAGTCCCACCGACAACTTTCCAGTGTTAGAACGCGACCGTCATCTTCTTGACCAGATGGCGTCTGGTGCGTGTAAGTGGAAGTGTAAGTGCAAGTGTAAGTGTAAGTGTAAGTGCAAGTCTAAGTGTGAGTGTAAGTGTAAGTGTAAGTGTAAGTGCAAGTGTAAGTGCAAGTGTAAGTGCAAGTGCAAGTGCAAGTCTAAGTGTAAGTGCAAGTCTAAGTGTCAGTGTAAGTGTAAGTCTATGTGTAAGTGTAAGTGTAAGTGTGTGTAAGTGTAAGTCTAAGTGTAAGGGTAAGTGTAAGTGTAAGTGTAAGTCTATGTGTAAGTGTAAGTCTAAGTGTAAGTGTAAGTGTAAGTCCAAGTGTAAGTGTGAGTAAGTTGAAGTGGAAGTGTAAGTGTATGTGAAAGTGTAAGTGTAAGTCTAAGTGTAAGTCTAAGTGTAAGGGTAAGTGTAACTGTAAGTGTAAGTGTAAGTCCCCAAACTCGGTCAACCGGACTGGTTGTTTTCGTGACCCACCCGGATGAAGACGCGATCATGTCCAGCTGCAGTCGTCCGAGCTGGCGAGTTAGCAGTCCTCTCTGCAGCCCGGGCTGCGACATGGCGGGGACGATTTGGAACTGGCGACCTCTGGTGGCGCTTAACACTGCTGTTATTGAAAGCGATGCATTCTGGGGGAAACAAAAGGACGATGTTAACTGCCTACGTCATCATCTGTAGTGTTCTGCCTGGAAGAAATCGAGCAAGAGTTATCGCCCTCAGCTGTGCGTTGATGAAACTATTGAAAGCGATGACAAACACAGTACAAGCACAGAGACGACGGGGTTGATGAGAGCGATGACAAACACAGTACAAGCACAGAGACGGGGTTGATGAGAGCGATGACAAACACAGCACAAGCACAGAGAAGACGGGGTTGATGAGAGCGATGACAAACACAGTTCAAGCACAGAGACGGGGTTGATGAGAGCGATGACAAACACAGTTCAAGCACAGAGAAGACGGAGTTGATGAGAGCGATGACAAACACAGTACAAACACAGAGACGACGGGGTTGATGAGAGCGATGACAAACACAGTACAAACACAGAGACGACGGGGTTGATGAGAGCGATGACAAACACAGTTCAAGCACAGAGACGGGGTTGATGAGAGCGATGACAAACACAGCACAAGCACAGAGAAGACGGGGTTGATGAGAGCGATGACAAACACAGTACAAGCACAGAGAAGACGGGGTTGATGAGAGCGATGACAAGCACAGCACAAGCACAGAGAAGACGGGGTTGATGAGAGCGATGACAAACACAGTTCAAGCACAGAGACGGGGTTGATGAGAGCGATGACAAACACAGTTCAAGCACAGAGAAGACGGAGTTGATGAGAGCGATGACAAACACAATACAAACACAGAGACGACGGGGTTGATGAGAGCGATGACAAACACAGTTCAAGCACAGAGACGGGGTTGATGAGAGCGATGACAAACACAGTACAAGCACAGAGAAGACGGGGTTGATGAGAGCGATGACAAACACAGTACAAGCACAGAGAAGACGGGGTTGATGAGAGCGATGACAAACACAGTACAAGCACAGAGAAGACGGGGTTGATGAGAGCGATGACAAACACAGTACAAGCACAGAGAAGACGGGGTTGATGACAGCGATGACAAACACAGTACAAGCACAGAGAAGAAGGCAAGGACGACGTGTCGATAATGACGACGACGAAGATAATGATGGTTATGACTTTGTTCCCAATTTTGACAAAGACAATGAGAAGTTATGTCAGTCCTAGAGTGAAGAGAATGCTTTCAGATTTCTCTCTCTGTCTCTGTCTCTGTCTCTGTCTCTCTCTCTCTCTCTCTCTCTCTCTCTCTCTCTCTCTCTCTCTCTCTCTCTCCTCTGCACTGGGCGGCCTTCGTATCAAAAAAACACTAACAAAACTAAGGTCAATGGTCGTTCGCAGGGGGGGATCTCGGAGGTCGATTCTGGGTCAAGCCAAATATATATACTACTCAAAAGAATTCAAGGGTTACTTGCCTTATTACACGCCATTTTTAACGAACGACACGGATCACTGAAGAAAGTCAAAAAGTCTTTAATTCATTCATTTGTCGATCGATCAATGACATTTTCAGGTGTTAATACAAAGTTAGGAGGGTGCTGTGGGGAATTGCCTGCCAGTCCTGGTCTCTATTCTGAAACAGAATGTTGAGGTTTGGTGCAGGAGGGTGGTTGGCGCGAAGCTGTCGCGGAAAGGGACGAAAGAAATAGCGCAATGCTTATCAAAGTACGGGTTTGGCTATATGTGGGTGAATGGGGGGCGTGTGAATGAAAAATCTTTAATCCGCTTATGCAAGCAAATACTGCGTGACTGTTATAGGCAAGAATGGCACTTGAAAATCAGTGAAAGTAGACGATTCATTATATATAGATCTTTAAAAAGAATATTTCAGTTTGAAAGTTACTTGAATGATATTAACATTAAGAAGTTCAGGGATGCATTCATCCGATTTCGTTTGGGTAACATTGACTTTGGGGCATATCTGCCAAAGTATGTACATACTTTTGTCAGAGAATGTCCCTTTTGTAAGGTTTATGAAAATGAATGCCATTTCTTGCTCCAGTGCCCAAAATACAACGAATTAAGGAATAAGTATATTGTAAAGCATCTGAGCGGAGCAGGGTATACATATATATGTCGCAAACCTGATAGATGGTCGCGGGGTTACAAAGACACGTGACGTAGCCATGTACATTTTCTATGCTTATAAATTGCGATGTGAGACTCCTGCGATCACAGTAAGCAACCAAGCTTAATAACTATCTTTTAAATCTAAGTGCCAAGAGGGTGGTCTCTTAATGAGCTGTACCTGAGGCATTCTGTTTCAGTGAGATTTGTACCCTGAGTGCATTGAGGATGATGTAACTGTAGTAATTCACATCCACGATATGTACATTTTAACACAACTATGCTTGATATCGTAGTAAGTATCAAGCTATGTAGTTTAACGGTTAGATGTAATTTTAACACAACATGTTTCATAAGGTCTGTATTATGAGTTCACAGCGAAGGATGTGTATGTGTACATATGCCGCACATGCCGTCGGTAGTTCCTTGGTGTCAAGGATGACTGGCTCCACGCGTATCTCTGGAGTAGGTACGTAAATTACTCCACAGGCCCAGTCTGGACATGACATGCGTTTTACTAGCAGTTGTTTGCTTTTACCTGTATCATACAATTATTTGGGTCGTCGGCCTCAATAAAGACAATAAATCAATCTCTCTCTCTCTCTCTCTCTCTCTCTCTCTCTCTCTCTCTCTCTCTCTCTCTCCCTCTCTCTCTCTCTCTCTCATCAATCAATCTATCAATCAATCAATCTCTCTCTCTCTCTCTCACACACACACACACACACACACACACACATACACGCACACACACACACACTCACACACACACACACTCACACACACACACACACACACACACACACATTCCTTATTTTAAACCAAGTAAGAAATCAATTGCGAGAACTTCATTAATGCAAACAACACTTATAGAAAGAACTGAAGAACTGTCAAAAAGCAGGACTGAGCTTTCGCGCTGTTAAACAGGAATGTACCTGAAAACTGAAAAACGTTGTTGATGATTAAGAATATGGGAATAGAGACGTCTTGATTTTGGAAAGTGTCATTCTGTAGGCGGTCCTTTGTGCCAGGAAACTGCAGACTGCGCAGAAAGAAAAGGCTGCGCACGCACGTCACGTGACCTCGAGTCTGAGCGGATCCCGTGTGTCCCCCCGCCCCAGCGCGCGTCTCTCGGACTTCCGCCCGCACGGGAGTCAAGTGGGATCCTGTGAGGGTGATATGAAAATGCCGTAGACATTCTAAGTGACGTATGTGTCCACGTGTCCGGCTTGGTTGCGTGTTTCTGAGGGCACATGGTGGAGGTTATTTTAAAAAGTGTGTGACCTGGTGATCAGGAGGTAGAGTGCACGATGTGAAAAGAGACCCAGAAAAGGGGAAGAAACAATGTCGTGCGAAATTACACCTCAAAGTCAACGCGAGCTACGTGTCTGTGGGTTCGAATCCTGTGTGGTTGGAGAGGGACGAGCTGGACTTGGCACCGGGGGAGGCGGGGGATGGGGCTGACTTTCGCGACAGAGTCGCCACGCCAGTTTGTCTGCCTGGAGGCGCCGCCTGGAAGTCGTGTCCTCTCCGTCGGTCGCCAGCCTTCCTTGCCGCACCATGTTCCCGCTGGTGCCACCACGGCCTGATGACAGAAATGCGGGAGGAAGCGCTTGTACGGTGCTCAAGCCTGAAATCTCTTTACTCACCGTGGAAGCGTAAGTGTCTGCATGCGGGCAGGAGTTCTTTGTCAGTGTTCCACAGAGAATCTCTTCTCTACTGATGGCAAATGTACTCCCACGGCGAACTTGGCCTTTGGAGCTGCTGTAACGTCTCAACAACACCTCGTGGACACACGAGTGTCGGAGTACATCGGTATAATGTAAACATTATAGAAAATAAAAGTCAGTTACTTTTTTATGAGGACCTTGTGGACACACTTACTGGAAGTTAGGTCCGATTGAATGTATCAAATTTTCAGAATCGCGGCTTGAAGAGAAAGTGGTTATTTAAGGTCGTACACTCGAAAGCACCTCCCTAAATGGTCGATTGATGGAATGGCGAAATTGCAAAATGTGTGACGTCATCAATATCGTGACGTGATTTTATGTGCATGTCTGCCTCTCTGTGCCGACTTAACGGCTGATTTCTCAAAAACTACTGGACGGATTTCCTTGGCATTTTGCACATTTACTGGAAGTTAGGTCCGATTGAATGCATCACATTTTCAGAATCGAGGTTTGAAAAGAAATTGATTTATGTAGGTCGTAAACTCGAAACCCCCCACCCCCACCCCCCACCCCCCACCCCCCTGAGATTTCAATTGACGGAATAGCCAGTGTGGTCAATCAGAGTTATCTTTTCTTACTAAAACTAAAACTCTTTTTTGTTTCAAATGTGCAGTGTGCGAGTGTTGGAATGCTTTGTATGAATGTAGACTTTTCATTGTAAACGCCATGAGCTTGCCTATTAGGGAAGGTATGGGCGTATAAGTAGTCTGTATTATTATTATTATTGACTCACATGCAAAGCAAAAGTGAGTCTATGTACTCACCCGTGTCGTCCGTCCGTCCGTCCGTCCGTCCGTCTGGGCGTAAAAAACTTAAACGTTGGATTTTTCTCGGAGACTATTAAGTCTATCAACACCAAATGTGGCATGATGGTGTATGATGACAAGGCCTCAAAAACCATACATGGTGACTTGACCTTGCTTCAAGGTCAAGGTCGCAGGAGCCATAAATGTGGTTTCAAAAACACTCATTTTTCACATTTTCCCAATTTTCTCCCACGTTATTGAGAATGGCGACCTTAGCTACAAGTGGTATATAGGGCAAAGCAACCCCTATCTTTTGATACCAGTTTGGTTGACCTTGCTTCAAGGTCAAGGTCACGGGAGCTCTTCAAAATTGGATTGAATACATATTTTGAAGTGACCTTGACCCTGAACTATGGAAGATAACTGTTTCAAACTTAATAATTATGTGGGGCACATGTTATGCTTTCATCATGAGACACATTTTGTCACATATCATCAAGGTCAAGGTCACTTTGACCCTTATGAAATGTGACCAAAATGGGGTAGTGAACCACTAAAAGTGACTATATCTCATGGTAGAAAGTGCCAATAAGCACCATTGTGTTTTCTATGTCTTGAATTAACAGCTTTGTGTTGCATGACCTTGAATGATCTTGACCTTGGGTCAAGGTCACATGTATTTTGGTAGGAAAAATGTGTAAAGCATTTCTTTGTGTATGATGTCATTGGTAGGTTTAATTGTTTGACCTTGACCTTGAAGATCACCTGAAGGTCAAGGTCATGTAAAGGTCAAGGTCATGTAAAGGTCAAGGTCAAGCATGTGAGTCGTATGGGCTTTGCCCTTCTTGTTATTATTATTATTATTGGCTCACATGCGAAGCAAAAGTGAGTCTATGTACTCACCCGTGTCGTCCGTCCGTCCGTCCGTCCGTCCGGGCGTAAAAAACTTAAACGTTGGATTTTTCTCGGAGACTATTAAGTCTATCAACACCAAATGTGGCATGATGGTGTATGATGACAAGGCCTCAAAAACCATACATGGTGACTTGACCTTGCTTCAAGGTCAAGGTCGCAGGAGCCATAAATGTGGTTTCAAAAACACTCATTTTTCACATTTTCCCAATTTTCTCCCACGTTATTGAGAATGGCGACCTTAGCTACAAGTGGTATATAGGGCAAAGCAACCCCTATCTTTTGATACCAGTTTGGTTGACCTTGCTTCAAGGTCAAGGTCACAGGAGCTCTTCAAAGTGGGATTGTATACATATTTTGAAGTGACCTTGACCCTGAA
>JAWQFJ010001843.1:5000-27943 GCA_034096865.1 Theodoxus fluviatilis | reverse complement strand
CATACTAATACATACATACATACATACATACATACATACATACATACATACATACATACATACATACACATACATACATACATACATACATACATACATACATACAGACATGCATGCATGCATGCATGCAGCATGCATACATACATACATACATACATACATACATACATACATACATACATACATACATACATACATACATACATACATACATACATACATACATACATACATACATACATACATACATACATACATACATACATACATACATACATACATACATACATACATACATACATACATACATACATACATACATACATGCATGCATGCATGCATGCATGCATGCATACATACATACATACATACATACATGCATACATACATACATACATTCACATACATACACATGCATGCATGCATGCATGCATGCAGACAGACAGACAGACAGACAGACACACAGACAGACAGACAGACAGACAGGCAGACAGACAGACAGGCAGGCAGGCAGGCAAGCAGGCAGACAGGCAGGCAGGCAGACAGACAGGCAGGCAGGCAGACAGACAGACAGACAGACAGACAGACAGACAGACAGACGAGGTTCGTCAGGTTTGCTACAATGTCATTGTTATCCTATTTCTGTCTCTATTTCTCTCGTTCTATTTCTATTTCTCTTTGTCATCATGCGTTTCATCTAGATATGGACGCAACCTCCAGGAGAAATAGAGGACAGGGTGGGGGTGACGGTGGGGGATGGGTGGGGGGATGGAGTGGAAGTTGGGAAGTGGGGCCAAAATGGGGTAAATCTGTGGTAGACGCTGTTGTAACAGTTGGCTCTGCTCTCGGTCCTTTTCGCGTCTCGCTGAATGACGAGCGCCGTGCGTGCGCCAGGAAAGCCCAGTGCCTCTAACACTACGCATACGATCAATGAAGTGAACTTCTCAGGGTGAGTCCTATGAACCTCGCTAGTGGCCCTCCATGCAGGCTGGCTTTCTGTGTGCCCGTGACCTGGCCTTGTGGGGTCAGAGGGTGGGGTCAGAGTGTGGGGTCAGAGTGTGGGAATCAGAATGTGGGGTTCAGAGTGTGGGGTCAGAGTGTGGGGTCAGAGTGTGGGGTTCAGAGTGTGGGGTCAGAGTGTGGGGGTCAGAGTGTGGGGTTCAGAGTGTGGGAATCAGAATGTGGGGTTCAGAATGAGGGTTTCAGAGTGGGGGTTCAGAGTGTGGAGGCGAGAGTGTGAAGGTCAAAGTGTGGGGGTCAAAGGGTGGAGACGGAGGTGAGAGTGTGGAGGTCAAAGTGTGAAAGTCAGAGTGTGGGGGTCAGAGTGTCGAAGTCAGAGTGTGGGGGTCAAAGTGTGGAGACGGAGGTGAGAGTGTGAAGGTGAAAGTGTGAAGGTCAGAGTGTGGGGGTCAGAGTGTCGAGGTCAGAGTGTGGAGGTCAGAGTGTGGGGGTGAGAGTGTGAAGGCGAGAGTGTGGAGGTGAGAGTAAGGGGGTCAGAGTGTCGAGGTCAGAGTGTCGAGGTCAGTGTCGTGGTCAGAGTGTCGAGGTCAAACAGTGGACGCTGTGACGTGGACACAGGACGTGGTGGACAAAGGTTGATAGGGCAGTCACGAGGTACAGCGTGGACAGCAGCGCTGTGGACTCCTCCTGGTCCCTGTCCCCCAGTGGTGTTGACCCGTTTTCAACGTCAGTGGCTGTAGACATCGTCGTTGTCGTATTCCTCGTCGTCATGACATCATCATCATCGTTTTCGTCGTCGTCGTCGTCGTCAATAACATTATTGTCGTTATCATCTTCAACGCAACCGCCATGTGCTCGGTGGTGTTGCTGCGTGGCATTCCAATGTCGCGAGCGCTGAGGAGTGACCTCCTGGCTGTCTCAGTGCCAGTTTGGCGGGAATTCTGCAGAGCTCTGCACACGGCACCAGCGCTGTCAGCTGACTGCGCGGCACCGGCGACTCCGCAATGCGTGGTGGGGGCAGAGGGCAATGCTTACTGTGTGTGTGTGTGTGTGTGTGTGTGTGTGTGTGTGTGTGTGTGTGTGTGTGTGTGTGCAAACGTTTTCTTGAAAGTGTTTTCTGTTAAAGTTTTTTTTCTCTCTCTACAATGTCCCTTCTATGGAAATGTTTCATGTGAAAGTGTCCGTCTCTTTCTGCGTTGTCCGTGTCGTCCCTGCAGACGCAGACGACGATGAGGGAGGGAAAGTTGCTTGGCCTGTTTCTATTCGTCTGTTCCCCCGTGCATTTGTACTGAACGGCGGACGCAGATTTATTGGGTATAGCGTTGATGAGAAAATCAATACACTTGAGCAAGAAATACAAAATGAACTGTTAAAAAAAATCGCCCCAGAACATCAAGCAGGAAGGAGTAATGTATTCCCATCATACTTATTTTAAAAAACCCAAATCATTAAACCTCCGAAAAATTGAATGTTCATTATTTTTTCTTTCGTGCTGACAGAACTGCCTGGAGATGGAGCGGTACTTGAAGAGCGAACCCAAGCTGACGTCATTCAAAAAGCTGGCCGGAAACCCCGTGCAGGCCTGGGAAGACACGTCATCACCACGTGACGTCACGTGTCCCCCTAACGACCCCGCTACTGACCACCTACGCCACACCCTCACCCCACGTGGCCCCCACGTGACCGTCCTACCACGTCACGTGCCAGCGTCCCCAGGGGGGTGGACGACGGACGCGGAGAGCGAGGCCACGGACGACTTGGGGGAGGAGGTGGAACACGACGAGGACGACGTTTGCGACGACGACGAGTGCGACGACGACGACGAGGACGAGGACGACGACGACGAGGAGTCCGAGGTGGAGGCTGACCAGCGTCTGGACCAGCTGGCCCTGCTGAACTTGAACGACCGCCCTGCCGGGGATAGCGTCAGCCTGCACAGTTTCTCCTCCTCCTCCTCCGCCGTGTCCTGGGACTCCCAGATCTCCGACCCCCCCGTCTCCCCCCTGCGCCCGCACAGCCACCACCCCGGCCACCACCCCCACCACCTCTACCCCCACCCTCACGACCCCACGGCGCTGAAGCTGGTGGCGGCTCCGGGGAGGACGGAGCGCGTGTCTGTGAGGGCGCTGTCTGCAGAAATGGTGCGGCACCAGCGCCTGGTCATGGGGACCTCTGGCCAGCCCCTCCTCCCCCAGGGAGCCCACCACCGTCCCCGGCCCTACTCGGCCGTGTCCCCCCACCAGCGGCCCCCCCTCGCCCCCCGCGCACGGTCCGAGGTGCCGGCGGACCCCCGGCGCCGCATCCACAAGTGCCTCTACCCCGGGTGCAAGAAGGTCTACACCAAGAGCTCGCACCTCAAGGCGCATCTGCGGACCCACACTGGTGAGTGGTGCTGGCTGGACAGGGAGACTTAGAATGCCTGCATCGCAAGATCGTTACCGGGCCTTAGAGCTTTTTTCTTCTTTTTCTTCTTCCCTCTCCTTATATAAAATGGTCTGCTTAGAATACAGGTAGCACGCTACTCGTAGACGGAGAGGTAAAAATAAACACTGAAGAAGCGCAACTTGACGTCGCAGCAGAGTGTGACGGTCCTCACAGCAGAGGCTTCTAACGTCTTCCAATAACAACAGCGACAAAGAGCAAAGCAGGAACAACTTAAAGAACAACAACAGTCATAACCTATGGGAGAATCAGTCAATGGGGGGGGGGGGGGTTCAATGGGGGGGGGAGGGGGTCAATTGGGGGTCAATGGGGAATGAGAGGAGACAATGATAGTCCATGGGGATTGAGAGGGGACAATGAGAGGGGGCAATGAGAGAGGGCAATGAGAGGGGACAATGAGGGTCAATGGGGAATGAGAGGGGACGATGAGAGGGGACGATGAGAGGGGACAACGAGGGGGGACAACGAGGGGGGACAATGAGAGGGGAAAATGAGGGGGGACGATGAGGGGGAACAATGAGGGGGGACAATGAGAGTCAATGGGGAATGAGAGGGGATGATGAGAGGGGACGATGAGAGGGGACGATGAGAGGGGACAATGAGGGGGGACAATGAGAGTCAATGGGGAATGAGAGGGGACAATGAGAGGGGACGATGAGAGGGGACGATGAGAGGGGACAATGAGGGGGGACAATGAGAGTCAATGGGGAATGAGAGGGGACGATGAGAGGGGGAAATGAGGGGGACGATGAGGGGGACAATGGGGGGACAATGAGAGGGGACAATGAGAGTCAATGGGGAATGAGAGGGGACGATGAGAGGGGGACAATGAGGGGGGACGATGAGAGGGGACAATGAGAGGGGACAATGAGGGGGGACAATGAGAGGGGACAATGAGAGGGGACAATGAGAGGGGACAATGAGAGGGGACGATGAGAGGGGACAATGAGGGGGGACGATGAGGGGGGACGATGAGGGGGGACAATGAGGGGGACGATGAGAGGGGAAAATGAGAGGGGACGATGAGGGGGACAATGAGGGGGGACGATGAGGAGGACAATGAGAGGGGACAATGAGGGGGACAATGAGAGGGGACAATGAGAGGGGACAATGATGGGGGACAATGAGGGGGACGATGAGGGGGGACGATGAGGGGGACAATGAGGGGGGACGATGAGAGGGGAAAATGAGAGGGGACGATGAGGGGGGA
This sequence comes from Theodoxus fluviatilis, assembly GCA_034096865.1. Classification (NCBI taxonomy): domain Eukaryota; kingdom Metazoa; phylum Mollusca; class Gastropoda; order Cycloneritida; family Neritidae; genus Theodoxus; species Theodoxus fluviatilis. The sequence goes on along the minus strand of JAWQFJ010001843.1, from coordinate 23,331 downwards.
CGATGAGGGGGACGATGAGGGGGGACAATGAGAGGGGACAATGAGGGGGGACGATGAGGGGGGACGATGAGGGGGGACGATGAGGGGGGACGATGAGAGGGGACAATGAGGGGGACGATGAGAGGGGAAAATGAGAGGGGACGATGAGGGGGACGATGAGGGGGGACGATGAGGGGGACAATGAGGGGGACAATGAGGGGGGACAATGAGGGGGGACAATGAGGGGGGACAATGAGAGGGGACAATGAGGGGGGACGATGAGGGGGACGATGAGGGGGGACAATGAGAGGGGACAATGAGGGGGGACGATGAGGGGGGACAATGAGGGGGGACGATGAGGGGGACAATGAGGGGGGACAATGAGGGGGACGATGAGGGGGGACAATGAGGGGGGACAATGAGGGGGGACAATGAGAGGGGACAATGAGGGGGGACAATGAGGGGGGACAATGAGAGGGGACAATGAGGGGGACAATGAGGGGGGACAATGAGGGGGGACAATGAGGGGGGACAATGAGAGGGGACAATGAGAGGGGACAATGAGGGGGGACAATGTGAGGGGACAATGAGGGGGGACAATGAGGGGGACAATGAGAGGGGACAATGAGGGGGGACAATGAGGGGGGACAATGAGAGGGGACAATGAGAGGGGACGATGAGAGGGGACAATTGGGGGACAATGAGGGGGGACAATGAGAGGGGACAATGAGAGGGGACAATGAGGAGGGACAATGAGGGGGACAATGAGAGGGGACAATGAGGGGGGACAATGAGGGGGGACGATGAGAGGGGACAATGAGAGGGGACAATGAGGGGGGACGATGAGAGGGGACAATGAGGGGGGACAATGAGAGGGGACAATGAGGGGGGACAATGAGGGGGACAATGAGAGGGGACGATGAGAGGGGACAATGAGGGGGGACAATGAGAGGGGACAATGAGGGGGGACAATGAGGGGGACAATGAGAGGGGACAATGAGGGGGGACGATGAGAGGGGACAATGAGGGGGACAATGAGGGGGGACGATGAGAGGGGACAATGAGGGGGGACAATGAGAGGGGACAATGAGGGGGACAATGAGAGGGGACGATGAGAGGGGACAATGAGGGGGGACAATGAGAGGGGACAATGAGGGGGGACAATGAGGGGGACAATGAGAGGGGACAATGAGAGGGGACAATGAGAGGGGACAATGAGGGGGGACAATGAGGGGGGACGATGAGAGGGGACAATGAGGGGGGACAATGAGGGGGGACAATGAGAGGGGACAATGAGGGGGGACGATGAGAGGGGACAATGAGGGGGGACAATGAGAGGGGACAATGAGAGGGGACAATGAGGGGGGACGATGAGGGGGACGATGAGAGTCAATGGGGAATGAGAGGGGACAATGAGAGGAAACAATGAGGGGGGACAATGAGGGGGGACAATGAGAGGGGACAATGAGAGGGGACAATGAGGTGGGACAATGAGAGGGGACAATGAGGGAGGACAATGAGGGGGGACAATGAGAGGGGACAATGAGGGGGACAATGAGGGGGGACAATGAGGGGGGACAATGAGAGGGGACAATGAGGGGGGACAATGAGGGGGGACAATGAGAGGGGACAATGAGGGGGGACAATGAGAGGGGACAATGAGGGGGGACAATGAGGGGGGACAATGAGGGGGGACAATGAGGGGGACAATGAGGGGGGACAATGAGAGGGGACAATGAGAGGGGACAATGAGGGGGGACAATGAGGGGGGACGATGAGAGGGGACAATGAGGGGGGACAATGAGAGGGGACAATGAGAGGGGACAATGAGGGGGGACGATGAGGGGGACGATGAGAGTCAATGGGGAATGAGAGGGGACAATGAGAGGGGACGATGAGAGGGGACAATGAGGGGGGACGATGAGGGGGACGATGAGAGTCAATGGGGAATGAGAGGGGACAATGAGAGGGGACGATGAGAGGGGACAATGAGGGGGGACGATGAGGGGGAAGATGAGAGGGGAAAATGAGAGGGGACGATGAGGGGGACAATGGGGGGGGACGATGAGGGGGACAATGAGAGGGGATGATGAGAGGGGACAATGAGGGGGGACAATGAGAGGGAGGGGGGACAATGAGGGGGGACAATGAGAGGGGACAATGAGAGGGGACAATGAGGGGGGACGATGAGGGGGGACAATGAGGGGGGACAATGAGGTGGGACGATGAGAGGGGACAATGAGAGGGGACAATGAGGGGGGACAATGAGAGGGGACAATGAGGGGGGACGATGAGAGGGGACGATGAGAGGGGACAATGAGGGGGACAATGAGGGGGGACAATGAGGGGGGACAATGAGGGGGGACAATGAGGAGGGACAATGAGGGGGACAATGAGAGGGGACAATGAGAGGGGACAATGAGGGGGACGATGAGAGGGGACAATGAGGGGGACAATGAGGGGGGACAATGAGAGGGGACAATGAGAGGGTACAATGAGGGGGGACGATGAGAGGGGACAATGAGGGGGGACAATGAGAGGGGACAATGAGAGGGGACAATGAGGGGGGATTATGAGAGGGGACAGTGAGAGGGACAATGAGAGGGGACAATGAGGGGGGACGATGAGAGGGACGATGAGAGGGACAATGAGAGGGACAATGAGAGGGACAATGAGGGGGGACAATGAGGGGGACAATGAGAGGGACAATGAGGGAGGACAATGAGGGGGGACAATGAGAGGGGACAATGAGGGGGACGATGAGAGGGGACAATGAGGGGGACAATGAGAGGGGACAATGAGGGGGGACGATGAGAGGGGACAATGAGAGGGGACAATGAGGGGGACAATGAGGGGGACAATGAGGGGGGACAATGAGGGGGGACAATGAGAGGGGACAATGAGGGGGACGATGAGAGGGGACAATGAGGGGGACAATGAGAGGGGACAATGAGAGGGGACAATGAGGGGGACGATGAGAGGGGACAATGAGGGGGACAATGAGAGGCACAATTGGGGGGGACGATGAGGCGGGACAATGAGAGGGGACAATGAGAGGGGACAATGAGGGGGGACAATGAGGGGGACAATGAGGGGGGACAATGAGGAGGGACAATGAGAGGGGACAATGAGAGGGGACAATGAGGGGGGACAATGAGAGGGGACGATGAGAGGGGACGATGAGAGGGGACAATGAGGGGGGACAATGAGGGGGGACAATGAGAGGGGACAATGAGGGGGACGATGAGAGGGGACGATGAGAGGGGACAATGAGAGGGGACAATGAGGGGGGACAATGAGGGGGGACAATGAGGGGGACAATGAGGGGGGACAATGAGAGGGGACGATGAGAGGGGACAATGAGAGGGGACAATGAGGGGGGACAATGAGAGGGGACAATGAGGGGGGACGATGAGAGGGGACAATGAGGGGGGACAATGAGGGGGGACAATGAGAGGGGACGATGAGAGGGGACAATGAGGGGGGACAATGAGAGGGGACAATGAGGTGGGACGATGAGAGGGGACAATGAGGGGCACAATGGGGGGGCACGATGAGCGGGGACAATGAGAGGGGACAATGAGAGGGGACAATGAGGGGGGACAATGAGGGGGACAATGAGGGGGGACAATGAGAGGGGACGATGAGAGGGGACAATGAGAGGGGACAATGAGGGGGGACAATGAGAGGGGACAATGAGGGGGGACGATGAGAGGGGACAATGAGGGGGGACAATGAGGGGGGACAATGAGAGGGGACAATGAGGTGGGACGATGAGAGGGGACAATGAGGGGGACAATGAGGGGGGACAATGAGGGGGACAATGAGGGGGGACAATGAGGAGGGACAATGAGGGGGACAATGAGGGGGGACAATGAGGGGGGACAATGAGGGGGGACAATGAGAGGGGACAATGAGAGGGGACAATGAGAGGGGACGATGAGAGGGGACAATGAGGGGGACAATGAGGGGGGACAATGAGGGGGACGATGAGAGGGGACAATGAGAGGGGACAATGAGAGGGGACAATGAGGGGGGACAATGTGGGGGACAATGAGGGGGGACAATGAGAGGGGACAATGAGGGGGGACAATGAGGGGGGACGATGAGAGGGGACAATGAGGTGGACAATGAGGGGGGACAATGAGGGGGGACGATGAGAGGGGACAATGAGGGGGACAATGAGGGGGGACAATGAGGGGGACGATGAGAGGGGACAATGAGAGGGGACAATGAGAGGGGACAATGAGGGGGACAATGAGGGGGACAATGAGGTGGGACGATGAGAGGGGACAATGAGGGGGACAATGAGAGGGGACAATGAGGGGGACAATGAGAGGGGACAATGAGGGGGGACAATGAGGGGGACAATGAGGTGGGACGATGAGAGGGGACAATGAGGGGGACAATGAGAGGGGACAATGAGGGGGACAATGAGGGGGACAATGAGGGGGGACGATGAGAGGGGACAATGAGAGGGGACAATGAGAGGGGACAATGAGGGGGGACAATGAGGGGGACAGTGAGGGGGGACAATGAGAGGGACAATGAGAGGGACAATGAGAGGGGACAATGAGGGGGACAATGAGGGGGACAATGAGGGGGGACAATGAGAGGGGACAATGAGAGGGGACAATGAGAGGGGACAATGAGGGGGACAATGAGAGGGGACAATGAGGGGGACAATGAGAGGGGACAATGAGGGGGACAATGAGGGGGGACAATGAGGGGGACGATGAGAGGGGACAATGAGAGGGGACAATGAGAGGGGACAATGAGGGGGACAATGGGGGGACAATGAGGGGGGACAATGAGAGGGGACAATGAGGGGGACAATGAGGGGGGACGATGAGAGGGGACAATGAGGGGGACAATGAGGGGGACACTGAGGGGGACGATGAGAGGGGACAATGAGAGGGGACAATGAGGGGGGACAATGAGGGGGACAATGAGAGGGGACGATGAGAGGGGACAATGAGAGGGGACAATGAGGGGACAATGAGGGGGGACAATGAGAGGGGACGATGAGAGGGGACAATGAGGGGGACAATGAGAGGGGACAATGAGGGGGACGATGAGAGGGGACAATGAGAGGGGACAATGAGAGGGGACAATGAGAGGGGACAATGAGAGGGACAATGAGAGGGGACGATGAGAGGGGACAATGAGGGGGACAATGAGGTGGGACGATGAGAGGGGACGATGAGAGGGGACAATGAGGGAGGACGATGAAGGGGGACAATGAGAGGGGACAATGAGGGGGACGATGAGGGGACAATGGGGGGGACAATGAGAGGGGACAATGAGAGGGGACGATGAGAGGGGACAATGAGAGGGGACAATGAGAGGGACAATGAGAGGGGACGATGAGAGGGGACAATGAGGGGGACAATGAGGGGGACAATGAGGGGGACGATGAGAGGGGACAATGAGAGGGGACAATGAGGGGGACGATGAGAGGGGACGATGAGATGAGGGGGACAATGAGAGGGGACAATGAGGGGGACAATGAGGGGGACAATGAGGGGGGACAGTGAGGGGGGACAATGAGAGGGACAGTGAGGGGGACAATGAGGGGGGACAATGAGGGGGACAATGAGGGGGGACAATGAGGGGGGACAATGAGGGGGGACGATGAGAGGGGACAATGAGGGGGGACAATGAGGGGGACAATGAGGGGGGACGATGAGGGGGGACAATGAGGGGGGACAATGAGGGGGGACAATGAGGGGGGACGATGAGGGGGGACAATGAGAGGGGACAATGAGGGGGGACAATGAGAGGGGACAATGAGGGGGACAATGAGGGGGGACAATGAGAGGGGACAATGAGAGGGGACAATGAGGGGGGACAATGAGAGGGGACAATGAGAGGGGACAATGAGAGGGACAGTGAGGGGGACAATGAGGGGGGACAATGAGAGGGGACAATGAGGGGGGACAATGAGAGGGGACAATGAGGGGGGACAATGAGGGGGGACAATGAGGGGGACAATGAGGGGGGACAATGAGGGGGACAATGAGAGGGGACAATGAGGGGGGACAATGAGGGGGGACAATGAGAGGGGACAATGAGGGGGACAATGAGGGGGGACAATGAGGGGGGACAATGAGAGGGGACAATGAGGGGACAATGAGGGGGAACAATAAGGGGGGACAATGTGGGGGACAATGAGAGGGGACAATGAGGGGGGACGATGAGGGGGGACGATGAGAGGGGACAATGAGAGGGGACGATGAGAGGGGACGATGAGAGGGGACAATGAGGGGGGACAATGAGGGGGGACAATGAGGGGGACGATGAGAGGGGACAATGAGGGGGGACAATGAGGAGGGACAATGAGGGGGGACAATGAGAGGGGACAATGAGGGGGGACAATGAGAGGGGACAATGAGAGGGGACAATGAGAGGGGACAATGAGGGGGGACAATGAGAGGGGACAATGAGGGGGGACAATGAGAGGGGACAATGAGGGGGACGATGAGAGGGACGATGAGGGGGGACAATGAGGGGGGACAATGAGGGGGGACAATGAGGGGGGACAATGAGGGGGGACAATGAGGGGGATAATGAGGGGGGACAATGAGGGGGGACAATGAGGGTGGACAATGAGGAGGGACAATGTGGGGGGACAATGAGGGGGGACGATGAGAGGGGACAATGAGAGGGGACAATGAGGGGGGACAATGAGGGGGACAATGAGGGGGGACAATGAGAGGGGACAATGAGGGGATAATGAGGGGGGACAATGAGGGGGGACAATGAGGGGGGACAATGAGAGGGGACAATGAGAGGGGACAATGAGAGGGGACAATGAGGGGACCATGAGGGGGGATAATGAGGGGGGACAATGAGGGGGGACAGTGAGAGGGGACAATGAGGGGGGACGATGAGGAGGGACAATGTGGGGGGACAATGAGGGGGGACGATGAGAGGGGACAATGAGAGGGGACAATGAGGGGGGACAATGAGGGGGACAATGAGGGGGGACAATGAGAGGGGACAATGAGGGGGGACAATGAGGGGGACAATGAGGGGGGACAATGAGGGGGGACAATGAGAGGGGACAATGAGGGGGGACAGTGAGAGGGGACGATGAGGGGGGACAATGAGGGGGGACAATGAGGGGGACAATGAGGGGGGACAATGAGGGGGGACGATGAGGGGGGACAATGAGGGGGGATAATGAGGGGGGACAATGAGGGGGGACAGTGAGAGGGGACAATGAGGTGGGACGATGAGGGGGACAATGAGGGGGACAATGAGGGGGGACAATGAGAGGGGACAATGAGGGGGGACAATGAGGGGGACAATGAGGGGGGACAATGAGAGGGGACAATGAGGGGGGACAATGAGAGGGGACGATGAGGGGGGACGATGAGGGGGGACAATGAGGGGGGACAATGAGGGGGGACAATGAGGTGGGACAATGAGAGGGGACAATGAGGGGGGACAATGAGGGGGGACAATGAGGTGGGACGATGAGGGGGACGATGAGGGGGACGATGAGGGGGACAATGAGAGGGGACAATGAGAGGGGACAATGAGGGGGGACTATGAGAGGGGACAATGAGGTGGGACGATGAGGGGGACGATGAGGGGGGACAATGAGGGGGACAATGAGGGGGGACAATGAGGGGGGACAATGAGGGGGGACAATGAGGTGGGACGATGAGGGGGACGATGAGGGGGACGATTTGGGGGGACGATGAGGGGGACAATGAGAGGGGACAATGAGAGGGGACAATGAGGGGGGACTATGAGAGGGGACAATGAGGTGGGACGATGAGGGGGACGATGAGGGGGGACAATGAGGGGGACAATGAGGGGGGACAGTGAGAGGGGACGATGAGGGGTGACAATGAGGGGGACAGTGAGGGGGACACTGAGGGGGGACAGTGAGAGGGGACAATGAGGTGGGTCGATGAGGGGGACAATGCGGGGACAATGAGGGGGACAATGAGGGGGGACAGTGAGAGGGGACGATGAGGGGGGACAATGAGAGGGGACAATGTGGGGGGACAATGTGGGGGGACAATGAGGGGGGACGATGAGAAGGGACAATGTGGGGGGACAATGAGGGGGGACAATGAGAGGGGACAATGAGAGGGGACAATGAGGGGGGACAATGAGGGGGGACAATGAGGGGGGACAATGAGAGGGGACAATGAGAGGGGACAATGAGGTGGGACAATGAGAGGGGACGATGAGGGGGGACAATGAGGGGGATAATGAGTGGGGACAATGAGGGGGATAATGAGTGGGGACGATGAGTTTATGGATGCTGAAATGGAAGGACGAGCAGTCAGACAGACGAATGGACTGACGGATTCGTAGAAACGTGTCTTAGAATTATGGAGGTCATGTATGCTCCAAATGCCAATGCTGCCCATGCTCATACTCCAATGCCAATGCTCCCCATGCTCATACTCCAATGCCAATGCTCCCCATGCTCATACTCCAACGCCAATGCTGCCCATGCTCATACTCCAATGCCAATGCTGCCCATGCTCATACTCCAACGCCAATGCTCCCCATGCTCATACTCCAATGCCAATGCTGCCCCCTGTGTTGCAGGCGAGAAGCCCTACAAGTGCTCATGGGAAGGCTGCGACTGGCGGTTCGCACGCTCTGACGAGCTGACGCGCCATTACCGGAAGCACACGGGCGCCAAGCCTTTCCACTGCAAGCACTGCGACCGCTGCTTCTCGCGCTCCGACCACCTGGCGCTGCACATGAAGCGACACCCACCCCTTGGACTCTAGCCCCCCACCCACCCCTCCATGATCCCCCATCACACCCCTCCATGACCACCCCTCCATGACCCCCGACACTTCTTTCCATGACCCACCGTCATGATGGACTCCAGTGGTTCATGACACCATCGTGGTACGTCATCATTATCGACCATAGGGACTGGTCGTGACAGACTGGTGTGGATCGTGGTCCACCCACCGCTCTGCCACTTGGTCTGAGCGACCACTCTCATGGCCGACCAAGGTGTCATGTCATTGTGACCAAGCTTCTTGACCTTCCATCTCTGCATATCATTAAGGCCGACCTTTCATATTTGCATATCATCAAGGCCGACCTCAGGGCGAGTCTTCAAGGTCGAACCATGTTGAAATGTGACGAATTATCGTGCAGCTCTGCAGGCAGTAGGACAGATCTGGAAAATCGCTCTGGATTCCACACAGACAATCGGCCTGCAACCACCACTGTGGTGACCGCCGCGTCGTTCAGCTCTCATCTTCTTGAGAACAGTTTTTCGTCCATCTTGAATTCCATGAGCTGCAACATTGGCCTATAACGGCCACCTTGCCCCGCCAGAAGATGAGATGACGGGCCGAGAACGAATACCGCGATTGTCCATGTGGAAGCACACTAGCTGTCGGCCTGGGCGTCCTACTTTTGTTTCATCCAGCAGAAAAGTTAGGCCCATTGTGACCACCGCAGAAGTCGAATTCAGACCGTGAGCCTTTCACTCGCAAGTGACTGTCAGATCTCGCACACTTGGCCAACATGTCATGGAAATGTTGTCTGTCTCAAAGTGTATTTAATGTAACCTACTAACAATCAAATATTTCCGCCATGTGCAGAGCGACACGTGACCAGGAGTGGTGAAGAGGACAGAAAGACGGAGACATTCAATGGTGCCACGTGGAGGTGACTGGGTACAGAGAGACGGGAGACACTCAATGGCGCCACGTGGGGGTGACTGGGTACAGAGAGACAGGAGACAGGAGACACTCAATGGAGCCACGTGGGGGTGCCTGGGAGGAGAGACGCTCACTGGGACACGACCACAGAAGGACAGAAGATGGTTGCTCGTCGCGGCCAGCAAGGCAAAGGCAACTGCCAGTCAGATGTTTCGCGTTTCGATGTGTGACAGTTTCTGGGAGAAGCTGCAGGCTGGGGAAGGTGACAGCTCGGCCCCCGTGTTGGCTGGGAGCAGCAGGCGCTGGAGGTGCGAAGGAGGGTGTGAGGAAGAGGAGAGCTTTCAGGCAGCCCGAGTTTGTCTGGCAGGGGTGTGTCCGGAGAATCTTGGAGCCTCGTGGTGGCCATGCAGGGATTCGATCCTACAGAGACCACTCTAGAACTGTAGGACTTCTGCCTGAGTGGTGCGATCGCCAAACCCGAATTCCAGTAAGAACGGTCATCCTTTTGTGTACTTCGCGCTGTGATCAAAATGTAGACACCAGTATAGTTTGTGTATGCGTCGTGGATGGATTTGTGCCTGAAGTTAAGCTCAACGGAGTCTAGCGTGAATGTCGTTGAACTGCCGTGACTGTGATTTAAATATATTGAGGGAAAAGTAGTTTTCTGACACGTCATCATCATCAAAGATTCTAGTATTGATTAGAAATACAACATTATATCCATCCAAGCAGGAGTGAAGAAACTAGAGCTGGTGCCGGTGACGTTTCAACGGAAATGACATCACGACGCAGCTGTTGATGTCATGGAGACGCGGTGAAGGCCAACAAGAGTTTCTGGCATGGTTTTGTTGTTGTTTTTGTTGTTGTTTACATTCCGCTATCTCCACATGGTGACACTTTCTCCACCCAAGCGAGAGGCGGACGCGAGCGCTTCGCTTCCATTGCATTCCAGTTTGTTGAAGGACACCAGTGTCACATGATACGCAGCAGCCAATCAGCGCATCCCTCCATGCCCGGATCCTATCCAATCCCTGCTTCTCACTGGCTGCTCATTGGACTGGGCCCGTGTGGTGTGGAGCCTGCCTGTGGAGTGGGCAAGCCCGGCTGACAGAGACTTGGGCACTTCTCCGTTTTTCACGCCCCCCATCCAGTCAGACGCAAATTGTCTTTTTTTGACTTCATGTCTCGGCCATTTTTAACTTGTTTTAGCACATTCCATGACCACTTGTGACGCACATTTTTGGGCTCTTCTTTTCCTCGCTTTTTAAAACTTTGGTCTTATTTTGAATTTTTAAGTTCATTTCATCTACTTGGGAGTTATCCTGGTGCAACCCATTTTATTCACGAATGAACCAAGTTACTTTGAACTGTCAAGCATCTCCTGTGTATTTGAGATTTTTTTGCATTTCTTCTTCTTCTCTCATTCATCTGTGCATGCATTCAACATGTCTGTCAGGCTTTGATCACGTGATCTCAACAGCAGAGGAAGACCCTGGAGGAGCAGACACGTCAGAAATGGACAAGTTCAACTGGCGGGAAGAGTTCAAAGGTCACAACAACTCGGTCAAAGTGCAGAGCTTTTTAGTGTATCGCTGCAATGGAAACTTTCAAAAACGTTTCCAGAAACATTTTTAATGGACCTGCAACATTCAATGGCTTGTACTTTACCGCAGTCACGGTAGCGTGTCATTTAGCAGATTCTCAAGTACTCAGAAAACGGAGAATGGAATAAGGATGTTGTTGTTGTTGTTGTTGTTGTTGTTCGATGGGAAGTGTGGGTATTGTTGGTACCAGCTATTATGTGATGTCACGGTTTGATATTGTGGAGCGTGCCCTGCGTACTGACTTGGCTGTGGTGTTGACGCAAATGATGTAGTGAAGACACTGTGGTTTACTTGGTCATTTAAGCTTTCGATTTATAAAAAAATTAATGTCTAACACTCTTGTTGACTAAAACATTAGTGAAAAAGGAAGGAACGGACCGACTCAGACATGAATGAATTCACCGTCACGTGACTGTGGTCACAGACTCGTTATGAAATTGCTCTGGTAACTTAGCAAGGAGATGAACGTGACATTGGTTCCGGCCATCTGGAATGGCGATTTTCTATGGCTGTCGTACTTTTGTTGAGATAATATTTGTAGTATTGCTGAGTAACTACTCCTTATTTATCTTCTGTTGTAATTGTTGTTGTTATCGTTGCTGATGATGACTGGTGACCCAACATATTCACAGTTATTGCTCCGTTGGCAGTTGTTAGCACCTCACCACCTTCAGGAGAGATCGTTATAGCTTTACCTTACAGGTACCGTGGTCAGTCACTGTGTCATCTGTTGCTTTGACACGTTCGGGAAGGACCTCCAGACACGTGTTGTTCTGATGAGAGCTTTTCACTTCATCTTGTTAATTTTCACCTCTCATTCCTCGTTGTCACTTCCTGTTGAGGTCGTCGTTTCTCTTGGAGGAACACCTGCCGCCCACACGCATTGTGACGTCACAACTGCGTCGTGGCTTTAGAGTGACGTCTCCATCCAGGGTGCTCAGAGATGACGTCTTGCCCCCCACCCATTGTGACGTCATAACTGCGTCGTAGCTTGAGAGTGACGTCTCCATCCTAGGTGCTCAGAGATGACGTCTCCAGATCTCTGCCTCTGTAGACAGCGGCCTTCTCACTGTCGTGACGCTCATCACTCGGGGTGACCATGCTAGTAATCACGTGGTCACATCACGTCCTGCCGTCACGTGGTTATTCCGAGTCCACGCGGACTCCTTTTTCCCATCTGCCGTGACTGACGTCACCAGCACTTTGAAAACAGGTTTCCACCTCACGTAATTCTGGGGGGGAAACTAGTGATGTGATACGCAAAACCAAACGCCTTCTCGTCCTGGGCAGGCGATGTTATTTATGCACACCTAGTGTCCGACCCGTTCCAGCAGCACATATCGAGCGGAAAGCATATCAATCGGACCTGCCGTTTTTCTCTGAACGCATCTGTCTTTTCTGGTGGTTCAGATTTGTATGCACTTTTCATCGTCCTCTGATGCGTCTGTCTCTGACGTCAGCAGCTGGCTAGATTATCTGTGACGTCAAAGGAGGTGTAATTCCACAGCAGATCCGATAACGTTTACCCCTTAGTGGAAAACGATTCTTTGATCTGTTTTGAGGGATGAATGCTGCAAGTAGTTTTGCAGTGTTCTCAAATGCAGCCTCAGTATTTTGATCTGATTGAACTTCACAGAATCGGCACGCAGATTTTTTGCCGCTTCTCCGTAGATCTGAGATTTTGGTTTTTACTCATGCAGCGAGAGTGCGCGAGACTAGAAAAGGTTTCAAATTCCACAAAAAGAATCCGTTACGGAATGACTTGGAGCGTGTATATCAGAGGATGTTAAACTTTTTTTGTCCGTTGTTATTGTTGATGAACCATGTTGACACATATGCACCTCACGTCACTCCACCCTGATGACTTGTCTGTGATAGTCTGGACTCGTTCTCCATTTTCCTTCGCTTGGCGTCCACTGTGGAAGGTTTGGAATGAATTTCTTTTTTCATTTACCTGTCAATTCTGCCAGCGTACACACTTTGCTCAACGGGAGTTACACGCCTTGGTGAATGTCTTTGGTCAGTACGTGGTTGAGTTTCCTTGCTTGGTTTTGTGCCTTGCTTGTCGCCTTGTTTACGGGCTCGCTTGCTTGTTTCCTTTCCCCCCAAAGGCTCGCTGGCCACGCACCGAAGTGGCTTGTGTTGTTCCTTTCTTCTCGTCCCTGTGGTCAGTGCCTTGTGAGGTGCATCGGTGACCCTTTGACCCATCTTGCTTCGTCCATCTTGGTCTGTTTTCTCTCCTTCAAAGTGCCTACTGTTTGTTTTTCCCCCAACAATTCCCAATCCAGATGATGTTCTCTACTTTTTGACTTCCTTTTTACCGCAGTATGCTTTTCTGTCATCGTTTGATATCATGCTCAAACTTCCTTCAGTCGCGTGTCTCTACAAACCACTTGAATGTTTTCTCTTTCTTACTCCGTTTCCGTCCCTGCTGTACTCCTATGTGACTATTTTACTCGTCTGCTGATTTCTAGATTTGTTTACTTTTATTCAAAAACAGTTTTATCGGCGATTTGTGGTTTGGTCATGCAACATGCAATTTCTATTTGTTTAAAGTTTTCAATTGTGCCCAAGATTTTTTTTACGGGAAAACGTTAACGGTCGTTTGCTGTAGAAAATTGTTGACAAAATGGTACTGTCCTCCTCCTGCCTACTTACCATGGTCTCTGTTCCCTACTAAGTGCCTGGAGTCTCTCTCTCTCTCTCTCTCTCTCTCTCTCTCTCTCTCTCTCTCTCTCTCTCTCTCTCTTTCTCTCTCGTTCTCTTTCTTTCTCTTTCTCTCTGTCTCTCTCTCTCTGTCTCTCTCTCTGTCTCTCTCTCTTTCTCTCTCTCTCTTTCTCTCTCTCTCTCTTTCTCTCTCTCTCTTTTTTCTCTCTCTCATTATCTCTCTCATTCTCTCTTTCTCTTTCTCTCTCTCTCTCTCTCTCTCTCTCTCTCTCCTCTCCTCCCTCCCCGATATTATGCAGATTCACTTTCGAATACGTTGATCTCTGCGATTCTGCACATCATCGCCCCCAGTCCCCCCTACCCCCCTCCCCTCTCCCCCTCGCCCTCCCTCTCTTTGTCTATGAGCCTGCACTCGTCCGTTTCTTCCTTCACCAAGTGATGTGGTATGACTCGTTTTGTAAAGATGGTTCGTTTTATGGTACAAACCAGTTGTATACATTTCAAGAGATATTAAATTTAATGTATTTCTTATTCGTGCGTCTTCATTGTTGTTCATTTTCGAGGTTGAAACACCGCCTTGGCACATGGCACTTTCAGGCAGAGCGGGAGTAGGGCTGTGCTGGTGGCCCGGACGTAGCGATGGAGTTGTCTCCTCGGTGGCGCAGCTCCGACTGACTGGAGTGCGAGAAAGGAAAGTCTTCAGCAGCCATCTCGGCTGACATTCGCCAGAGGCAGCACTCTGCAATCGACTTGCGTTGTCAACAGGTAGTCAGGCGAGGTCACCTTTCCTTAATTGCCCAAGGCCGGTAACTCCAGCCTGTGAGCCTGAAAGGAAAGCGAGCACGATGTTTCCGGAAGGCGACTGGTTCCTATCATGAGGTGATCTATGGCGTTGCCATGGAAACCGGAGTGTCTCTGCAGCTGGCAGTGTGCTTCATATGAAAGAATGGTAGACATCGATTCCTAGTGGCAGCCTGTTTGCCCGCACGTGAGTGTCAAGTCTGTGACGCGGCAAGGCTGCCCGGCCCGGCATGCACCCCTTCCCAGCCGTACCAGGTGCACACACTGCGCAGGTGTGCACTGGCGCACGCAAACGTGCACACACGCATGTTTGCGGTCTTTGTCAGCAGACTGGCATCACCGTTGTCGCACCTCCCACAAACTCGGGACTGAAAATCATATTTAGAAAATCTGAATTCTTAACAGCCCACAGGCTGTAGTAAACGATTTATTCACACTATAGTGCACAACACAGACCAAGCTTCAGTACACAACAAAAAAACTTATCACAGCCCCAGCTCTCACAAATACAAAAAACAACAGCCCTAGCTCTCACAAATACAGAAACACACACAGCCCTATCTCTCACAAATACAGAAACACACACAGCCCTAGCTCTCACAAATACAAAAACCAACAGCCCTAGCTCTCACAAATACAAAAAAACACACAGCCCTATCTCTCACAAACACAGAAACACACACAGCCCTAGCTCTCACAAATACAAAAACACACAGCCCTAGCTCTCACAAATACAAACACACACACAGCCCTAACTCTCACAAATACAGAAACACACACAGCCCAAGCTCTCACAAATACAAAAAAAAACACTGCCCTAGCTCTCACAAATACAAAAAAAAACACAGCCCTGGCTCTCACCAAAAACAAATACACACACAGCACTAACTCTCACAAATACAAAAACACTCACAGCCCTAGCTCTCACAAATACAAAAAAAACACAGCCCTAACTCTCACAAATACAACAACACACACAGCCCAAGCTCTCACAAATACAAAAACACACACAGCCCTAGCTCTCACAAATACAAAAACACACACAGCCCTAGCTCTCACAAATACAAAAACACACACAGCCCTAACTCTCACAAATACAAAAACACACACAGCCCTAGCTCTCACAAATACAAAAACACACACAGCCCAAGCTCTCACAAATACAGAAAAACACACAGCTCTAGCTCTCACAAATACAAAAACACACACAGCTCTAGCTCTCACAAATACAAAAACACACACAGCTCTAGCTCTCACAAATACCAAAACACACAGCACTAGCTCTCACAAATACAAAAACACACAGCACTAGCTCTCACAAATACAACAACACACACAGCCCTTGCTCTCACAAATACAAAAACACACACAGCCCTAACTCTCACAAATACAAAAACACACACAGCCCTAGCACTCACAAATACAAAAACACACACAGCCCAAGCTCTCACAAATACAGAAAAACACACAGCTCTAGCTCTCACAAATACAAAAACACACACAGCTCTAGCTCTCACAAATACAAAAACACACACAGCTCTAGCTCTCACAAATACAAAAACACACAGCACTAGCTCTCACAAATACAAACACACACAGCACTAGCTCTCACAAATACTAAACCAAACACAGCCCTTGCTCTCACAAATACAGAAACACACACAGCCCTTGTTCTCACAAATACAAAAACACACACAGCCCAAGCTCTCACAAATACTAAACCAAACACAGCCCTTGCTCTCACAAATACAGAAAAACACACAGCCCTAGCTCTCACAAATACAGAAAAACACACAGCCCTAGCTCTCACAAATACAAATACACACACAGAAACCTAACTCTCACAAATTCAAAAACACACACAAAAACCTAACTCTCACAAATACAGAAACACACACAAAAACCTAACACTCGCAAATACAAAAACACACAGAGCTCTAGCTCTCACAAATACAAATACACAAAGTACAAGCTATTACAAATGCAAAAACCCTCAGAGCCCTAACTCTCACAAATACAAAAACACTCACAGCCCTAGCTCTCACAAATACAGAAACACACACAGCTCTAGCTCTCACAAATACAAAAACACTCACAGCCCTAGCTCTCACAAATACAAAAACACTCACAGCCCTAGCTCTCACAAATACAAAAACACACACAGCCCTAACTCTCACAAATACAAAAACACACACAGCCCTAACTCTCACAAATACAAAAACACACAGCCCTAACTCTCACAAATACAAAAACACTCACATCTCTTGCTCTCACAAATACAAAAACACTCACAGCTCTAGCTCTCACAAATACAAAAACACACACAGCCCTAGCTCTCACAAATACAAAAACACTCACAGCCCTAGCTCTCACAAATACAAAAACACACACAGCCCTAACTCTTACAAATACAAAACCACACACAGCCCTTGCTCTCACAAATACAAAAAACACACAGCCCTAGCTCTCACAAATACAGAAACACACACAGCCCTAACTCTTACAAATACAAAACCACACACAGCCCTTGCTCTCACAAATACAAAAAACACACAGCCCTAGCTCTCACAAATACAAAAACACACACAGCCCTAACTCTTACAAATACAAAACCACACACAGCCCTTGCTCTCACAAATACAAAATCACACATAACCCTAACTCTCACAAATACAAAAACACACACAGCCCTTGGTCCCACAAATACAAAAACACTCATAGCTCTAACTCCCACAAATACAAAAACACACACAGCTCTAGCTCTCACAAATACAAAAAACACACAGCCCTAACTCTTACAAATACAAAACCACACACAGCCCTTGCTCTCACAAATACAAAACACTCATAGCTCTAACTCCCACAAATACAAAAACACACACAGCCCTAGCTCTCACAAATACAAAATCACACATAACCCTAACTCTCACAAATACAAAAACACTCACAGCCCTAGCACTCACAAATACAAAAACACTCACAGCCCTAGCACTCACAAATACAAAAACACACACAGCCCTAGCTCTCACAAATACAAAAACACTCACAGCCCTAGCACTCACAAATACAAAAACACTCACAGCCCTAGCTCTCACAAATACAAAAACACTCACAGCCCTAGCACTCACAAATACAAAAACACTCACAGCCCTAGCTCTCTGAGTGAGATGCACTCCCAGGTAAAGGAGATTACATCCCTCACCCGCAGCAGTTTTGCCTCCATACTGGAACCTGAACAGGGAAAAGCACTCATTTGTATCAGTGACTAACTACACAATTATCAACCTCCTCGACTAGAGAAACACAGAGAGCACTTTCCCGCTGCAGATTTCCTGCACTCCAAAGAATCATTAGCAATGGCCACATTTATTTTTCTAATCAAGAAAAACACAAAAGTTAATTATGTGCATCGCACGGCACGGTTTCCCCGCCAACTGCAGGAACGTACAGATTGTAAAGCGAACAACACGTGCTGAATCCCACGTTCTCTTTGTCACGTGCAGTACGTGACAACTGTCCTAAGGCATGCGAGGAGGGGGAGAGAGAGAGAGAGAGAGAGAGAGAGAGAGAGAGAGAGAGAGAGAGAGAGACGGAGAGACAGAGAGACAGAGAGAGACAGAG
>JAWQFJ010001842.1:18719-33544 GCA_034096865.1 Theodoxus fluviatilis | reverse complement strand
GTTTGATAGATACATAGGGCGTGTTTGTCAGGCATAGAATCTTGAGGGCTAGGCGTTGCCTACTTTCTCGCTCATAAGCTATAGGTGTATCTCACTCGCCCTCGACTAGCCAGCCATCGAGGCGAGCCACTTGCCTAACAAGTGGCCCATAGATACCAAACTCCTTGCTAGTTGATAGATAGATATATAGATACCAAACTTCATGCATTTTCAATTATGCATAAGACACAAGGCTAAAGTTGGCAAAACAGTTTTTGAGCAAATGCTAAGAAAAGTCATCAGTACACTTAATCTTGAATTTGCTTTCCTGAGCATAACTGTAAAAAAATGACAGATTCCCCCTGTGAACTTTCTGGTTTGTTTTTTCCTGGAATATACATGAATGAATAATATTGTGGTTAAAGCATCTGATTTAGTTAGTTTTCTTACATCAGCCTTGTTCGCTGAAGCACAGTCACATATGATGGATGGAATTGCTGTCACAGGTCAGGGAAGTGTTTGATCCCATGGAGCTCACTGACAAGATCATAGAACGGATCATGTCCACTTTTGAGGATCACATCCACCGAGCCAACAGCCCTGATGAGAATGTCAGGAAAACCTCGGATCTTCTCATGGAGAACACCCACATCCGGTGCTTGCTGGACGGCACAGGTGAGGGGCAGGATTCTGCTGGGAGTATTACAATACCCGCTGGACATAAGGATGGCTGTGTGACAGTTAAGGCGAAAATATTGCAGGTGCAACTGGATTAATGAATCAAATGATTTTTCATTGGATAGTCTCTTGGAGAAAGCAAGCTTTTAAAAGGTGGATTATAGGCAAGAAAATGCTGATATTCCGTAATTTTGTTCAATTAATTTTATTGTTTTGATGCAGCACATCATTTTGATGTCTTGATTTATTCATTGTGATGACAACATAACGGTGTAGAAGTTTCAAAAATAAAAGAGAAAAAACTGAAAAAATGCTAGCAAACAAATATTTCTTTGAATGGGCTTGCAGTTATGTCAGATTTTGATTGCCAGTTAAAGCACAGATTCAATGAACTTGAAGTGTATCTATACAAGCAGTATTTACTGTCCAGAAATAAAAAAGAACAATTAGATTCTTTTCACTTCCCCTTCTTGTATTCAATTTCCCTTTTGCTTTTAATGTAATATATGCTTGTCAACCTTTATTGAACAGTGCTCTTTCTTTCCAACACTGAAAATTGGCCTCCACTTGTTAAGTAGATTTTCCATCAAACACAGTTTGCCATAACTGGCTTGTCACTTCTTGATAACAGTAAAGCTTCATTCATGTGAGAATCACAACATAAATGGATCATGGGGGGGGGGGGGGTGGGGGTTTGGGGGGGGGGGGGGGGGGGGGGTGTGGGGGGGGGTGTGGGGGGGGGGGGGGGGGGGGGGGGGGGGGGTGGGGGGGGGGGGGTGGGGGGGAGGGGGGGGGGGGGGGGGGGGGGGGGGGTGGGGTGTGTCTTTTTAAATTTACAGTGATGCTAATATCATGCATCCAAATACTATCGATCTTTGTAAAACATTACCACTTCAATCATAATATCACATCAGAGGTTGCCTCCCCTTTCTAGACCAGTAACAATGGCAACATCACTCCTATTGTTACTTGTCGGTCAGGTGACTGTCTTACATACCGCTAGCAGTTGTTACGTTGGAAGCTGCACAGATCCTGGAGGTGCTTTCTTGGGCAAGGAGCATGACATTAACTTGCATTGCCTCGCCCCACCCAGGAGTTAAACTGGGTACCTGTTAGGGCAGTGATGGTGCATTCTGTACCAGTTAACCCTTGAAGTGGCCAGGAGCCTGCTCGGTGTTGGAATTTCTGCCTCCCAGGGAGAGGAGATTGTGTTGGCAGCTGACTGTGTTGATCAAAGCTGGACACACGCAGAGCTCCTTTTTATTGACTTGTGGATGTGATAACAGTGGCGACAGCAACAAAAGATTGGTAGTCTGGCCTGCTTTTTGACTCACATGCGAAGCAAAAGTGAGTCTATGTACTCACCCGTGTCGTCCGTCCGGGCGTCCGAGCGTCATGGCGTCCGTGAAAAACTTTAACGTTGGATTTTTCTCGGAGACTATTCTGTCTATCAACACCCAATTTGGCATGATGGTGTATGATGACAAGGCGTCAAAAAACATACATAGTGACTTGACCTTGCTTCAAGGTCAAGGTCGCAGGGGCCATAAATGTTGTCTAAAAAAACAGCCATTTTTCACATTTTTCCAATTTTCTCTGAAGTTTTTGAGATTGGATATCTGACCTATATATGGTGTATAGGGCAAAGTAATCCCTATCTTTTGATACAAGTTTCATTGACCTTGGTGCAAGGTCAAAGTCACAGGAGGTCTTTAAAGTTGGATTGTACACATATTTTGAAGTGACCTTGACCCTGAACTATGACAGATAACTTTTCCAAACTTCATAACATTGTATTATACATGTTATACTTTCATACTAGGTCACCTGTGTCGTCCATCCGGGTGTCCAGGCGTCCGTCCGGGCGTCCGGGCAGACCAGGCATCCGGGCGTCCTTTAATCCGTAAAAAAACTTTAACGTTGGATTTTTCTCGAAGACTATTAAGTCTATCAACACCCAATTTGGCATGATAGTGTAGGATGACAAGGCGTACAAAAAAATACACAGTGACTTGACCTTGCTTCAAGGTCAAGGTCACAGAAGCTCTTTAAAGTTGGATTGTATACATATTTTGAAGTGACCTTGACCCTGAACTATGGAAGATAACTCATCCAAACTTCATAACATTGTAGTACACATGTTATACTTTCATCACGAGACACATTTGGTCACATGTTATCAAGGTCAAGGTCACTTTGACCCTTATGAAATGTGACCAAAATGGAGTAGTGAACCACTAAAAGTGACCATATCTCATGGTAGAAAGTGCCAATAAGCACCATTGTGCTTCCTATGTCTTGAATTAACAGCTTTGTGTTGCATGACTTTGGATGGTCAAGGTCACATGTATTTTGGTAGGAAAAATGTGTAAAGCAGTTCTTAGTGTATGATGTCATTGCTAGGTTTAGTTGTTTGATCTTGACCTTGAAGGTCACATGAAGGTCAATGTCATGTAAAGGTCAAGGTCATGTAAAGGTCAGGGTCGATCATGTGAGTCGTATGGGCTTTGCCCTTCTTGTTTTGTTTTTGTTGGGTTTTGTGTGTTTATTTTAGAAGAGACCAGATTGAACATAAATCTTCTCTTTCGCTCAAAACGCTGTTTAAAATGTAAATAGTTCATTCCCTGAGTGTCCATAGGACAGGAAAGGTGGGATAGCATGCAGTTTGATGTTTACCATCAATTTCTTCCTATTTTTCTGTTTTTCCCCCTTTTTTCTGTGTGTGATTGAAAAATTTAGGGTCAGCATGAAAAAATTGGGTAAGTCTAGTTACTGTAACCACAACTTTTTTTTCCTTTTTTTTTTGCTTAATGAATGGATTCCGTGGCCCAATAATATGGGGGTAAAACATGAAGTGGTCTGAGCCCCAGGTGAGGGTGTTGGGAAGCTGAGTAAAGCTGAGTAAAGCTGAGTAAAGCTGAGTAAAGCCAGTGCCTTTCAATCCAACATCCTTGTCTTGCTGTGTTTGTGCAGAGTCAGGAGAATTTCTAGGACTGGATCTGGGAGGAACCAACTTCCGAATCCTTCGCGTGGTGTTCACCCAGGGCAAGGCAGACACCACTGTCCAGTACTACACACTGAGGGACGAGACGGTGGCCGGGCCAACTGAAGGGGTAGGTGGGGATGAGGGGGATGTACTCTGTGTGGATACAGAGAGTCGGCGCAAAAGTTGGTGGGCAGACTGTTACTTTACTTTAGAGTGGACAAGGATGGCCCTGGGTGTAAGCATGATTGTGTGACAAGCATGTCCGTGATGGAAAAGGAGGGCTGGAGGTCCCCTGTAGCACTACAAAGATCACCTTGAAATGTTCTTGAAGGCATGCAGCATTCTGACAGCTCCATGGGGAATATTGGCTTCCAAACCTGTACACTCATACACACATACACCCACACCCACTCCCCGGCCTCCCATCCCACCTCCACCCTACCCTCCCAACCTCCCACTCCACCCACCCCCACACATACCACTCTCATTGTGATGTTTGTTGTTGTAGTTGCATTCATGTCCCCCCCCCCTCTCTCTCTCTCTCTCTCTCTCTCTCTCTCTGTCTCTCTCTCTCTCTCTCTCTCTGTCTCTCTCTCTCTCTCTCTCTCTCTCTCTCTCTCTCTCTCTCTCTCTCTCTCGCTGGTCATGAAGTATTTGTCATAGTTCACAATTATGAACAGAAATCCTTGAAAGTTTTTGCTTTCCTTCACATTTCAGGTTTTTGACTTCATTGCTGAATGTCTCAAGGATTTCTTTGAGAAAAATGACCTGACCACTGCAACAAAGAATATACCTCTTGGTGAGGAAACAATTGCTGTGGTGTCCCTTTGACCTACATTAGTTATGAATTTTAAATTTGCATTCATTAGTCTTACTCAAGAGCTAGTTGTAGAGAATTGGATAAATGAGTAGTGAATTGCAGTTTGTGTGGGTTTGTGCAGTAAGCATGGTGATAAAAAGACTCAAATGGTTCCCCTATACTTTCTTTTGAGCATGATGGTAGGTCAGTTCTGTTATGTGGCCTTTTTTTAATTTATTTATTTTCACTGAAACTGATCATGTGTCATTTGAATATTTACTCTCTCACTCTCCACTGCACTATCAGATGTAGAAGTGATTTTACTGTTTTGAAATTAACAGAGTCTCCATTAAAATTGTCTGCTGAGTGAGTTTTTTCGTGACTTTCTTTTTAGCTGTGTCACTAAAATTACTAAACTTTTTTTCACCTAAGATCATGATGATAGTGAAATTTTGTTCATTGTGCTATCTTCTCTTTCCTCAGTCCTAATAATTTTATTCTATCAAACGTTTTCTTTAATGACTGTTCAGTGTCTGCTGTTTTGTTTTATAACAAGTTCACTGTTTTCACTTTCTGTGATGAATTGTTTTCACTTACACTCTAATTAAAAAGTTTTTAAAATACACTTTTGATCATTCATGTATGAAAATGAACATTTCTCATGACAAATATGGAGCATTCGAGTTTTTCAGAAACATTTCTGAGTCAGCTAGTAGTTTCTATTGTCGCTGGCATTTGAGTGAACTTAGTAAAAATGTCTTCTTTTGAAAATGCCAGAGATTCAGGATAAGTGAAAATTTGTCTCAGTGGATACACATGTCTTTGGACAGCACATTTTAAATACATATTTCATGGATGACAATTTAGTGAGGCTATTTACATGTAATACGTTTTTTGTTTCTTGGAACGATACTGCAAGCATTGAAATATATTGTAATGCCTTGCAGGGATGTATTTTCATCTTTTTTACTTCTGTGTGGGAGAAAGTGTTGGAAGTTTCAGGGAGACATACTCTAGGTGTAGTAGTGCAACTAACAATTTGTTGCTTCAAATTTGTGATTGATTACTCTAGATGTTGGTCTGTTGAGTGCATGTATGTGGGGAACATAGTAACACTTTGTCATTACATTGATTGCTGGCTGGCTGTCCACTCACAAAGTCACATGCACACACTCACCACTCACACACACATGCATGTACATGCATGCACGATGTACACATATACACAAACACATGTGCACATGCATACTCACACAGACACACACACAGACACACACACACACACACACACACACGCGCGCGCACACACACACACACACACATACACATACACAAACATACACACACACATATCCAAACACATGCAATCTCAACAAACACATATACACAAACACATACACATGCAAACAAACACATACATACATGCACACACATTAATAAACACATGCACACAAATACATATACACATCCATCCACACGCTTGTTTGGAAACTGTTCCCGAGTCTGTAGTTTGGTTTGCAGTGCCTGGTCACAGTGGTGTCTCTGTGTGTGTTCCCGAGTCTATAGCTTGGTTTGCAGTGCCTGGTCACAGTGGTGTCTCTGTGTGTGTTCCCGAGTCTATAGCTTGGTTTGCAGTGCCTGGTCACAGTGGTGTCTCTGTGTGTGTTCCCGAGTCTATAGCTTGGTTTGCAGTGCCTGGTCACAGTGGTGTCTCTGTGTGTGTTCCAGGCTTTTGCTTCTCCTTCCCTTCAAGACAGAAGACGCTGAACAGCAGCGTGCTGGTGACGTGGACCAAGAGTTTCTGCTGTCCTGACGGCCCCGGCATGGACCCCGTGCAGCTCTTGAACGAAGCCATCCAGAGGAAGGCACCGGTAGCACCGCCTGGCTTGCCCAGTTTTCTTGTGTGGCTGCTAGCCCCTCTCCTTTCCTTTCAGTCTTTGTTTTATGCAATGACCTGTTGACCTCATGGACCACACAGCACTTAGCCTTTTGTTGGGAGAAAAACAAAGACGAGAAGGAATGGGTCAGCTTATGGATCGTTCTGAAGGGAAGATGAAGATGGAGGAGTTTTATGGCCTGTCTGGAGATGGTGGAGTTTTATGGCCTGTCTGGAGATGGTGGAGTTTTATGGCCTGTCTGGAGATGGTGGAGTTTTATGGCCTGTCTGGAGATGGTGGTGGAGTTTTATGGCCTGTCTGGAGATGGTGGAGTTTTATGGCCTGTCTGGAGATGGTGGTGGAGTTTTATGGCCTGTCTGGAGATGGTGGAGTTTTATGGCCTGTCTGGAGATGATGGAATTTTATGGCCTGTCTGGAGATGGTGGAGTTTTATGGCCTGTCTGGAGATAATGGTGGAGTTTTATGGCCTGTCTGGAGATAATGGTGGAGTTTTATGGCCTGTCTGGAGATGATGGTGGAGTTTTATGGCCTGTCTGGAGATGGTGGTGGAGTTTTATGGCCTGTCTGGAGATGGTGGAGTTTTATGGCCTGTCTGGAGATGGTGGAGTTTTATGGCCTGTCTGGAGATGGTGGAGTTTTATGGCCTGTCTGGAGATGGTGGAGTTTTATGGCCTGTCTGGAGATGGTGGTGGAGTTTTATGGCCTGTCTGGAGATGGTGGAGTTTTATGGCCTGTCTGGAGATGGTGGAGTTTTATGGCCTGTCTGGAGATGATGGTGGAGTTTTATGGCCTGTCTGGAGATGATGGTGGAGCTTTATGGCCTGTCTGGAGATGATGGAATTTTATGGCCTGTCTGGAGATGATGGTGGAGTTTTATGGCCTGTCTGGAGATGGTGGTGGAGTTTTATGGCCTGTCTGGAGATGGCGGAGTTTTATGGCCTGTCTGGAGATGGAGTTTTATGGCCTGTCTGGAGATGGTGGAGTTTTATGGCCTGTCTGGAGATGGTGGAGTTTTATGGCCTGTCTGGAGATGATGGTGGAGTTTTATGGCCTGTCTGGAGATGGTGGTGGAGTTTTATGGCCTGTCTGGAGATGGCGGAGTTTTATGGCCTGTCTGGAGATGGAGTTTTATGGCCTGTCTGGAGATGGTGGAGTTTTATGGCCTGTCTGGAGATGATGGTGGAGTTTTATGGCCTGTCTGGAGATGATGGTGGAGTTTTATGGCCTGTCTGGAGATGGTGGAGTTTTATGGCCTGTCTGGAGATGATGGAGTTTTATGGCCTGTCTGGAGATGGTGGAGTTTTATGGCCTGTCTGGAGATGGTGGTGGAGTTTTATGGCCTGTCTGGAGATGGTGGAGCTTTATGGCCTGTCTGGAGATGATGGAGCTTTATGGTCTGTCTGGAGATGATGGTGGAGTTTTATGGCCTGTCTGGAGATGGTGGAGTTTTATGGTCTGTCTGGAGATGGCGGTGGAGTTTTATGGCCTGTCTGGAGATGGTGATGGAGTTTTATGGCCTGTCTGGAGATGATGGTGGAGCTTTATGGCCTGTCTGGAGATGGTGGAGCTTTATGGCCTGTCTGGAGATGGTGGAGTTTTATGGCCTGTCTGGAGATGGTGGAGCTTTATGGCCTGTCTGGAGATGGTGGAGTTTTATGGCCTGTCTGGAGATGGCGGTGGAGTTTTATGGCCTGTCTGGAGATGGTGGAGTTGTATGGTCTGTCTGGAGATGATGGTGGAGTTTTATGGCCTGTCTGGAGATGGTGGAGTTGTAGGCCTGTCTGGAGATGACGGTGGAGTTTTATGGCCTGTCTGGAGATGGAGTTTTATGGCCTGTCTGGAGATGACGGAGGAGTTTTATGGCCTGTCTGGAGATGGTGGAGTTGTAGGCCTGTCTGGAGATGATGGTGGAGTTTTATGGCCTGTCTGGAGATGGAGGAGTTTTATGGCCTGTCTGGAGATGGTGGTGGAGTTTTATGGTCTGTCTGGAGATGATGGTGGAGTTGTATGGTCTGTCTGGAGATGATGGTGGAGTTTTATGGCCTGTCTTGAGATGGTGGCTGAGTTTTATGGCCTGTCTGGAGATGGTGGTGGAGTTTTATGGCCTGTCTGGAGATGGTGGTGGAGTTTTATGGCCTGTCTGGAGATAGTGGAGTTTTATGGCCTGTCTGGAGATGGTGGTGGAGTTTTATGGCCTGTCAGCCCCTGAGGCCATTTGAAGCCATTGATCACAAAAATCACCAGAGCTGGTTGAAGCAAGAGCAAGTTGCATCATAATTTCCGTAACAATTCACCTTGTATGAATCGTGTAGGGAGACACAGTGGGTCTATTCTTACCCAACCCACAGGTTATTAGTTGTTTTTTTATAATAAGGGAAACTCTTCACAGGTCAGAAAAACTTGAAGGTCATCAGTACTGCCATCACCTCAGCCTGAAAGGATTGCAGCACTGTCCATTCTTCCCATACTTTTTCACCTCCCATGTGCCCAACATATGGGAATTTGTGGGCAAAGAACATTGCAATGAAAGTCAACTCTGAAAACTTTATTGAAAACATATGGCGCTCTTGTCAGCCTGCCACCCCTTCTCTCATGCATCTTGTCAGCCTGCCACCCCTTCTCTCATGCATCTTGTCAGTTGCCTGTTTTGTCTGGTAAATGATGTGGCCCAAGCTGCTTGATGCCCCCCTCATCAGCTGGACCCCCTGGCTGTGGGGCTTTTGGGGCCTGCTCCAGTAGCTCAGCCAGGGACCTGCTCCAGTAGCTCAGCCAGGGGCCTGCTCCAGTAGCTCAGCCAGGGGCCTGCTCCAGTAGCTCAGCCAGGGACCTGCTCCAGTAGCTCAGCCAGGGGCCTGCTCCAGTAGCTCAGCCAGGGGCCTGCTCCAGTAGCTCAGCCAGGGGCCTGCTCCAGTAGCTCAGCCAGGGGCCTGCTCCAGTAGCTCAGCCAGGGGCCTGCTCCAGTAGCTCAGCCAGGGTCCTGGTTCAGTAGCTCAGCCAGGGGCCTGCTCCAGTAGCTCCGCCAGGGGACTACTCCAGTAGCTCAGCCAGGGGCCTGCTCCAGTAGCTCAGCCAGGAACTTGCTCCAGTAGCATAGCCAGGGGCCTGCTCCAGTAGCTCAACCAGGGGCCTGCTCCAGTAGCTCAGCCAGGGGCCTGCTCCAGTAGCTCAGCCAGGGGCCTGCTCCAGTAGCTCAGCCAGGGGCCTGCTCCAGTAGCTCAGCCAGGGGCATGCTCCAGTACCTCAGCCAGGAGCCTGCTCCAGTAGCTCAGCCAGGGGCCTGCTCCAGTAGCTCATCCAGGGGCCTGGTCCAGTAGTTCAGCCAGGGGCCTGGTCCAGTAGCTCAGCCAGGGGCCTGCTCCAGTAGCTCAGCCAGGGACTTGCTCCAGTAGCTCAGCCAGGGGCCTGCTCCAGTAGCTCAGCCAGGGACATCTCCAAGCAGCTATGAGGCCACCAGAGGGCATGGGGACAGGGTCAGATCATTAAGACTGACTGTTCATGCCAACCACCCTAAAAGATCAACCCCACCCTATGCACATAAATAAATAAATAAATAAATGCATAAACACATAAATAGTTACATACATGAATTCATAAATACATTTTAAAAACTGGTCAGTGAATCCCACATCCAAATCCTAGAAAATACATGTATCTAAACTTGTCTACCAAACAAAAAAGTTACTTCTTTCCCTCTCTCTCACCACTTCTTATGACAAAGAGATGTTCTGAAGTGTAAATAAATATTGCCAAAAGCCACCCAAGAAATTACTTTAATCTCAATCCATTATTTTATTTTATTTTTGGAGTGAAGCAAAAGCCAAAAGCATCTATTTTGTACACATCCAGCTTGTGTCCAGTCAGTCAGTATAGAGTTTGTATTCTTGGCAATATGTAGCAATGGAAGCAGGCAGTTTCTGCCCCGTGATGCACGCAAGGCTTGCAAGGAGATGAAGGCAGCAGACGGGCACCTGGAGCTATAACCAGGTGTGGCTCTTCCCCCGAGAGTGTCAGGAAGTGTAAAGGGCCGAAATGATTGTTGACGGGGGCTCTTCCTCTGAAGACTGTCTGTTGCCTCGATCCATTGTGAGTGTCTTGCCACTTTTGCTTTGAATGTGTTTATGATGGGGTTCCTGTAGTTATGCTTTTATTTTCACGACTGTTGTATTAGGAGTCAAATTTACTCAGAGAATCAAAATGGATCATACATACCCTTTTCTTGATTCTAGTTTGTGTATACATGGAATTGTACAACAAACAAGTTAGTTTTTGCATCTGGAAAGAGAGACTATCTATGGATATTTGTGTGGCATAATGGCAGTGTAGTTATCACTACTGGAGTCTTGTTTCATGCCATTCAGCACTGTTTATTTGTACTCTCTCTCTCTCTCTTTCTCTCTGCCAGGGGCTTCCTCTAGACATTGTGGTTGTGGCCAGTGACACCACCACCACTCTGCTGGCAGGCAACTACGTGGACAAGAACTGCAGAATTGGTCTCATCCTTGGTGAGTCTTTAACCCCTCTTCCATGCATCTCCTTTAGAGTTGTTCCATATGAGAGTTTTTCACCAGCAACCTGCATGCTTGGCAAGAAAATGGGGAGAATCAGAGGATGGAAGACAATCACGAGCCTGTCACCAGATACTGTTCAATCTTCATCTGATTTTGTCCCGATGCACCCCCACCCCCACCCCTCCCCCCTGCCCCCTGGTAGCCTCTTTGGCTGCTTGGGGCCACCCCTGGCTGAGCTACTGGATCAGGCCCCTGGCTGAGCTACTGGAGCAGGCCCCTGGCTGAGCTACTGGAGCAGGCCCCTGGCTGAGCTACTGGAGCAGGCCCCTGGCTGAGCTACTGGAGCAGGCCCCTGGCTGAGCTACTGGAGCAAGCCCCTGGCTGAGCTACTGGAGCAGGCCCCTGGCTGAGCTACTGGAGCAGGTTCCTGGCTGAGCTGCTGGAGCAGGCTCCTGGCTGAGCTACTGGAGCAGGCCCCTGGCTATGCTACTGGAGCAGGCCCCTGGCTATGCTACTGGAGCAGGTTCCTGGCTGAGCTGCTGGAGCAGGCTCCTGGCTGAGCTGCTGGAGCAGGCTCCTGGCTGAGCTACTGGAGCAGGCCCCTGGCTGAGCTACTGGAGCAGGCTCCTGGCAGAGCTACTGGAGCAGGCCCCTGGCTGAGCTACTGGAGCAGGCCCCTGGCTGAGCTATTGGCTGAGCTACTGGAGCAGGCCCCTGGCTGAGCTATTGGAGCAGGCCCCTGGCTGAGCTACTGGAGCAGGCCCCCACAGCCCAGCAGCCAGGGGCTGCAGCTGATGAGCAGCTCTGGCTGTGTGCTGCACGAGTGAATGCTGCTGTTATGTGTGGGGTGCCCTATCTGGCAGTGTGTTGGTAACCTTTGGGCAAAAACATTTTTATGTTATTAACGTGAAAGATATGTGTAAATTTTGAAGGTTTTCTTGAAATGGTGAAATTCAACAAAACATATTTGTGATTTTTTGCATTTAGACCATTTTCATTTTTCATATAGGATTAACAATCATGATTTGTTGATGAATTTTGATTATTTATCCTTGTTTAATCATCCTGTCCTCATCTGTTGAATGTGTAACGTTTTTCACGTTCATACTCAGCAATGCATTCAAGTAGTAGGGTTTGCATGTTGGCATGCTCATGGAAAAAAAAACAACTTTAAATTGTATCTCCTTAGTAGTGAAAAATACTTTTGTTGAAGATACTGTCCTACCACTTATTTTGTGTGTGCAAATTTTCATTATGATTACAATGTAGAAGCAATGTGACTGCTCTCAGACACAACGTTGAGACGGTTGTAAGGAGACTCATGGTTTATTGTTTATCTCTTTACAGTGCCATAAAAACTGCGAACATAAAAACAATAACCCATCCATTAGCGGGTGGAAAAATGAATAAAATTGCAAACTAAAATTAAAGAAATGTTGTGATTGAAAATCACATGGCTATCTAATCAGGCTTGGCACTTGGGCTCAACTACCTTTCAACAGTGCCAAAGAAAAAATACACGTGGCAATCATTTTAAGTCGCATTTGGGTGAATTGCATACAATCAAATGAAATCAAATCAAAAGCATGTTTTACATTCATCATGCAATATGTGTCTAAACTATTTCCTTTTCTGTCACTTGACATCACGACACCAGTCAAAGTCATATAAAGTTCACAAAATGAGATTCCATTGTCCGACCACGAGGAGTGGGTTTGCACCCATGAGGCGAAATCAAAATTCTCATTCTACAACATGCATCTCTGAAAAGTTCTAAAACACAACAAACAAAGTTAATGAAATCATCTTACCTCGTTGGCCTTTCTTGTCTAAAAGCAGCACGACTTATCAAATTAGGGGTTCAGACATTGAACGCAGAAGAAGGAGGCGACGTTGCAACGTTAGTTTGCGAGTTGAGCCGAGTGGATAAAAAACAAGTGAGCTTCTTTTTTCTCTCTCCTTTGTTCGGGCCGCCTGCTGCGGGAAATGCCGCGAATGAAAACGAATAGAAGTAATTTTACTAGGCATCTAGCGGGATCTTCGATTTACAAGGAGGTAGACCAAAATTGAGGCTAGGGAAATTGTTATTTGTTTCGAATTATGCATGTGAAAATGAATTAATGCTGACAAAGCTAAGGACTACATCTCGCTGCGTGGGACTACAGACTCCGCTGAGTGTAAGTGCTGTGGCACGGGAGATAGATAGTAGTAAATGTTTTGCGGCAGCAACAGGCCCCACTCCGCTGGGTGTAAGTGCTGTGGCATGGGAGATAGATAGTAGTAAATTTTTTGCGGCAGCAACAAGCAATGAACTTGTAGTTTACCTTTCTCTTGAAGAGTTTTAACTTGTCCTTGACCCTGTGATGGTCATGGGCATATGACCTTTGACCTTTCCCATCCACAGGGACTGGAAGCAATGCAGCCTTTGTGGAGCACCTGGAGAACATTGACAAGTGGACAGGGGACATGAGCGAGCCGCAACAGGTGAGAGGAAATTTGGTAGTGTGGCCTTCCCCAGCAGTGCTCATCCAAGGACAGGGACCATAACGAGATCACCAAGACACTTGAGTGTTTAGAACCTTTTATTTCCTGCTCTCCTTAATGGCGAGTAGTCAAACATCTCAAGTCTTAGCACGACTGTGGCGCTGGAGACAAAGAGGATAGGAGGAAAAGGCGGAGGAGGAGGCGACGGCCGAGGAGGAGGTGAAGGTGGAGGAGATGAAGGCAGAGGAGGAGGCGATGGCCGAGGAGGAGGTGAAGGCGGAGGAGGTGAAGGCAGAGGAGAAGGTGAAGGCGGAGGAGGAGGTGAAGGAGGAGGAGGTGAAGGCAGAGGAGGAGGCGAAGGCGGAGGAGGAGGCGAAGGCGGAGGAGGTGAAGGCAGAGGAGAAGGTGAAGGCGGAGGAGGAGGTGAAGGTGGAGGAGATGAAGGCAGAGGAAGAGGCGAAGGCAGAGGAGGAGGCGACGGCCGAGGAGGAGGTGAAGGCGGAGGAGGTGAAGGCAGAGGAGAAGGTGAAGGCGGAGGAGAAGGTGAAGGCGGAGGAGGAGGCGAAGGCGGAGGAGGAGGCGAAGGCGGAGGAGGAGGCAAAGGCAGAGGAGGAGGCAAAGGCGGAGGAGGAGGTGAAGGAGAAGGAGGTGAAGGCAGAGGAGGAGGCGAAGGCGGAGGAGGAGGCGAAGGCGGAGGAGGAGGCAAAGGCAGAGGAGGAGGCAAAGGCGGAGGAGAAGGCGGAGGAGGAGGCGAAGGCGGAGGAGGAAGAGGAGGAGGAGGAAGAAGAAGAGACGAAAGAGGAAGAGGAGGCAAAGGGGGAAGAGGAGACAAAGGAGGAAGAGGAGACAAAGGAGGAAGAGGAGACAAAGGAGGAAGAGGAGACAAAGGAGGAAGAGGAGGCAAAGGAGGAAGAGGAGGCAAAGGAGGAAGAGGAGACAAAGGAGGAAGAGGAGGCAAAGGAGGAAGAGGAGGCAAAGGAGGAAGAGGAGGCAAAGGAGGAAGAGGAGACAAAGGAGGAAGAGGAGACAAAGGAGGAAGAGGAGGCAAAGGAGGAAGAGGAGGCAAAGGAGGAAGAGGAGACAAAGGAGGAAGAGGAGACAAAGGAGGAAGAGGAGACAAAGGAGGAAGAGGAGGCAAAGGAGGAAGAGGAGACAAAGGAGGCAAAGGAGGCAAAGGAGGAAGAGGAGACAAAGGAGGAAGAGGAGACAAAGGAGGAAGAGGTGACAAAGGAGGAAGAGGAGACAAAGGAGGAAGAGGTGACAAAGGAGGAAGAGGAGGGAGGAAGAGGAGACAAAGGAGGAAGAGGAGGGAGGAAGAGGAGACAAAGGAGGAAGAGGAGACAAAGGGGGAAGAGGAGACAAAGGAGGAAGAGGAGACAAAGGAGGAAGAGGAGACAAAGGAGGAAGAGGAGGGAGGAAGAGGAGACAAAGGAGGAAGAGGAGACAAAGGAGGAAGAGGAGACAAAGGAGGAAGAGGAGACAAAGGGGAAGAG
>JAWQFJ010001842.1:10000-18697 GCA_034096865.1 Theodoxus fluviatilis | reverse complement strand
AGGAGGCGGAGGAGGAGGCGAAGGCGGAGGAGGAAGAGGAGGCGGAGAAGGAAGAGGTGAAAGAGCAAGAGGAGGCAAATGATGGTAATGAAGGAAATTTGCTGGGTGCTTCATCCATGAGGAATCATCCTATGTAGGCAAGGTGTGCACGCAGGTCATGAAACTTCAGCAGTTCCCCCCACAGCACTCTGTATCATGACACACAGAGGGGGAGATGGGGAGAGAGGAGGAACTGGTTATGATGTGGAGATGGGTGTTTGGGTGGGAGGGAGGCGAGGGGGTGGGAATATTGCTATTGCAAAGGCAGGGTTGTGTTACTCTTCTGTTGTGAAAAATAGTCTGCATAAATATGTTATTATTTATATGAGTAAAAATGTTCACCCTTACCATACTGTATACACCAAACTTTGTATAATAATTTTACTTCACATCTTTTCTCTTCTGCCAATACTGTTATGGACTTTTTAAAAAGTGTTTTCATCATATGAGGCTGAATCCCATCAACAAACACTATATGTTAATAGGCCAAAATGAATTGTGCTTCATTCCTGTTGCCAAGGTGATGGTCAACATAGAGTGGGGAGCCTTCGGAGACAGTGGCTGTTTGGATTTCTGCAAGAGCGAGTATGAGAAGGAGACGGATGCTCACTCCAATCACCCAAACTCCTTCACGTGAGTGTCAACACCTCTCTCTGTGTGCTGTACGTGTCTCTGTGTGCTGTACATGTCTCTGTGTGCTGTACGTGTCTCTGTGTGTAGTGTACATGACTCTGTGTGTACTTGTCTCTGTGTGTACATATCTCTGTGTGCTATACATGTCTCTGTGTACTGTACGTGTCTCTGTGTGTAGTGTACATATCTCTGTGTGTACTGTACATGTCTCTGTGTGCTATACATATCTCTGTGTGCTATACATATCTCTGTGTGTACTGCACATGTCTCTGTATGTGTATGTCTCTATGGGCTGGACATCTCTATGTGTACTGTACATGTCTCTGTGTGTGCTGTACATATCTCTGCATGTACTGTATATGTCTCTGTGTGCTATACATATCTCTGTGTGCTATACATATCTCTGTGTGTAATGTACATGTCTCTGTATGTATCTGTCTCTATGGGCTGTATATACCTCTGTGTACTGTACGTGTCTCTGTGTGTGCTGTACATATCTCTATGGGTTGTACATCCTTCTATGGGCTGTACATATCTCTATTGGCTGTACATCCTTCTATGGGCTGTACATCTCTCTATGGGTTGTGCATGTCTCTTTATGGGTTGTATATCTATCTACGGGTTGTACATGTCTTTCTATGGGTTGTATATCTATCTATGGGCTGTACATCTCTCTATGGGTTGTATATCTCTCTATGGGCTGTACATCTATATATGGGCTGTACATCTCTCTGTGTACTGTACATGTCTCTGTGTGTGCTGTCCATATCTCTATGGGTTGTACATACCATGGATCTATGGGCTGTACATCTTCTATGGGCTGTACATCTCTCTATGGGCTGTACATCTATCTATGGGCTGTACATCTCTCTATGGGCTGTACATCTATCTATGGGCTGTACATCTCTCTATGGGCTGTACATCTCTCTATGGGCTGTACATCTCTCTATGGGCTGTACATCTCTCTATGGGCTGTACATCTCTCTATGGGCTGTACATCTCTCTATGGGCTGTACATCTCTCTATGGGCTGTACATCTCTCTATGGGCTGTACATCTCTCTATGGGCTGTACATCTATCTATGGGGTGTACATCTATCTATGGGCTGTACATCTATCTATGGGGTGTACATCTATCTATGGGCTGTACATCTCTCTATGGGCTGTACATCTCTCTATGGGCTGTACATCTCTCTATGGGCTGTACATCTCTCTATGGGCTGTACATCTCTCTATGGGCTGTACATCTCTCTATGGGCTGTACATCTCTCTATGGGCTGTACATCTCTCTATGGGCTGTACATTTCTCTATGGGCTGTACATGTCTATGGGCTGTACATGTCTATGGGCTGTACATCTATCTATGGGCTGTACATCTATCTATGGGCTGTACATCTATCTATGGGCTGTACATCTCTCTATGGGCTGTACATGTCTATGGTCTGTGCATGTTTATCTATAGGCAGTACATGTCTCTCTATATGCTGTACATGTCTCTCGATAGGCTGTGAATGTCTCTCTATGGGGTGTACATGTCTCTGTGTGAGTTATATGTGTAAGCTTTAGACTGGAGTGCTTGGCATTTCAAGTTCAATCCTTTGTGGCTTTGCATTGGTGGTCTCGTGTCTCCTGTCTGTAATCTGGTGAAGGATCTCAGGTTTTCCTTTCCCTAATCTCTCCTCCTCCAGCTTTGCACTGTAGTGTAGTGCATGGGATGCTGCTGCTGCTGCCTCTGCTTCTGCTTTTGCTGTGGCTACCGATGATGATGATGATGATGATGATGATGATGATGATGATGATGATGATGATGACGATGTTGATGATGATCTGTCAAAACATTGCCTGAACCAGTAATCACAGCAGTCTGTACCTGTGTGCTGCAGGCTGGAGAAGTCCATAGCCGGGCTGTACCTGGGCGAGCTGGTCAGACTGGTGCTGATGAAGCTGGTGGGCAAGGGAGCACTCTTCCAGGGGAAGGCGTCGGACATGCTGGCCAAGCGCTGGAGTCTGGTGGCTGCCCACGTCACCGCCATAGAGGGGTGAGTCACATGTCGGTCACTGCCATAGAGGGGTGAGTGTTGTGTCAGTCACTACCATAGAGAGGTGAGTGTTGTGTCAGTCATTGCCATAGAGGGATGAGTGTTGTGTCAGTCATTGCCATAGAGGGGTGAGTGTTGTCAGTCACTGCCATAGACAGGTGAGTGTCATGTCAGTCAGTGCCAAAGAGGAGTGAGTTTTGTCAGTCATTGCCATAGAGGGGTGAGTGTTGTGTCAGTCACTGCTATAGAGGGGTGAGTGTTGTCAGTCACTGCCACACAGGGGTGAGTGTTGTGTCAGTCATTGCCATAGAAGGGTGAGTGTTGTCAGTCACAGCCATAGAGGGATGAGTGTTGTGTCAGTCACTGCCACACAAGGGGTGAGTGTTGTCAGTCACTGCCATAGAGGGGTGAGTGTTGTCAGTCACTGCCATAGAGGGATGAGTGTTGTGTCAGTCATTGCCATAGAGGGGTGAGTGTTGTCAGTCACTACCATAGAGGGATGAGTGTTGTCAGTCACTGCCATAGAGAGGTGAGTGTTGTGTCAGTCATTGCCATAGAGGGGTGAGTGTTGTCAGTCACTGCCATAGAGGGGGGAGTGTTGTCAGTCACTGCCATAGAGGGGTGAGTGTTGTCAGTCACTGCCACACAGGGGTGAGTGTTGTCAGTCACTGCCATAGAGGGATGAGTGTTGTCAGTCACTGCCATAGAGGAGTGAGTGTTGTCAGTCACTGCCATAGAGGGATGAGTGTTGTCAGTCACTGCCATAGAGGGATGAGTGTTGTCAGTCACTGCCATAGAGGGATGAGTGTTGTGTCAGTCATTGCCATAGAGGGATGAGTGTTGTCAGTCACTGCCATAGAGGGGTGAGTGTTGTCAGTCACTGCCATAGAGGGGAGTGTTGTGTCAGTCACTGCCATAGAGGGGGGAGTGTTGTGTCAGTCACTGCCATAGAGGGGAGTGTTGTGTCAGTCACTGCCATAGAGGGATGAGTGTTGTCAGTCACTGTCATAGAGGGATGAGTGTTGTCAGTCACTGCCATAGAGGGGAGTGTTGTGTCAGTCACTGCCGTAGAGGGGGGAGTGTTGTGTCAGTCACTGCCATAGAGGGGAGTGTTGTGTCAGTCACTGCCATAGAGGGATGAGTGTTGTCAGTCACTGCCATAGAGGGGTGAGTGTTGTCAGTCACTGCCATAGAGGGGAGTGTTGTGTCAGTCACTGCCATAGAGGGGGGAGTGTTGTCAGTCACTGCCATAGAGGGATGAGTGTTGTGTCAGTCACTGCCATAGAGGAATGAGTGTTGTCAGTCACTGCCATAGAGGGATGAGTGGTGTGTCAGTCATTGCCATAGAGGGGAGTGTTGTCAGTCACTGCCATAGAGGGGAGTGTTGTGTCAGTCATTGCCATAGAGGGGTGAGTGTTGTGTCAGTTACTGCCATAGAGGGATGAGTGTTGTCAGTCACTGCCATAGAGGGATGAGTGTTGTCAGTCACTGCCATAGAGGGGTGAGTGTTGTCAGTCACTGCCATAGAGGGGTGAGTGTTGTCAGTCACTGCCATAGAGGGGTGAGTGGTGTCAGTCACTGCCATAGAGGGATGAGTGTTGTCAGTCACTGCCATAGAGGGATGAGTGGTGTCAGTCACTGCCATAGAGGGGTGAGTGTTGTCAGTCACTGCCATAGAGGGGTGAGTGTTGTCAGTCACTGCCATAGAGGGATGAGTGGTGTCAGTCACTGCTATAGAGGGATGAGTGTTGTCAGTCACTGCCATAGAGGGATGAGTGGTGTCAGTCACTGCCATAGAGGGGAGTGTTGTGTCAGTCACTGCCATAGAGGGATGAGTGTTGTCAGTCACTGCCATAGAGGGATGAGTGGTGTCAGTCACTGCCATAGAGGGATGAGTGTTGTCAGTCACTGCCATAGAGGGATGAGTGTTGTCAGTCACTGCCATAGAGGGATGAGTGGTGTCAGTCACTACCATAGAGGGGTGAGTGTTGTCAGTCACTGCCATAGAGGGATGAGTGTCGTGTCAGTCACTGCCATAGAGGGGAGTGTTGTGTCAGACACTGCCATAGAGGGATGAGTGTTGTCAGTCACTGCCATAGAGGGATGAGTGGTGTCAGTCACTGCCATAGAGGGATGTGTTGTCAGTCACTGCCATAGAGGGATGAGTGTTGTGTCAGTCACTGCCATAGAGGGATGAGTGTTGTCAGTCACTGCCATAGAGGGATGAGTGTTGTCAGTCACTGCTATAGAGGGGTGAGTGTTGTCAGTCACTGCCATAGAGGGGAGTGTTGTGTCAGTCACTGCCATAGAGGGATGAGTGTTGTCAGTTACTGTCATAGAGGGGTGAGTGGTGTCAGTCACTGCCATAGAGGGATGAGTGTTGTCAGTCACTGCCATAGAGGGATGAGTGTTGTCAGTCACTGCCATAGAGGGATGAGTGGTGTCAGTCACTGCTATAGAGGGATGAGTGTTGTCATTTACTGTCATAGAGGGATGAGTGGTGTCAGTCACTGCTATAGAGGGATGAGTGTTGTCAGTCACTGCCATAGAGGGATGAGTGTTGTCAGTCACTGCCATAGAGGGATGAGTGTTGTCAGTCACTGCCATAGAGGGATGAGTGTTGTCAGTCACTGCCATAGAGGGGAGTGGTGTCAGTCACTGCTATAGAGGGATGAGTGTTGTCAGTTACTGTCATAGAGGGATGAGTGTTGTCAGTCACTGCCATAGAGGGATGAGTGTTGTCAGTCACTGCCATAGAGGGATGAGTGTTGTCAGTCACTGCCATAGAGGGGAGTGGTGTCAGTCACTGCTATAGAGGGATGAGTGTTGTCAGTTACTGTCATAGAGGGGAGTGGTGTCAGTCACTGCTATAGAGGGATGAGTGTTGTCAGTCACTGTCATAGAGAAATGAGTGTTGTCAGTCACTGCCATAGAGGGATGAGTGTTGTCAGTCACTGCTATAGAGGGATGAGTGGTGTCAGTCACTGTCATAGAGGGGTGAGTGTTGTCAGTCACTGCCATAGAGGGATGAGTGTTGTCAGTCACTGCCATAGAGGGGAGTGGTGTCAGTCACTGCTATAGAGGGATGAGTGTTGTCAGTTACTGTCATAGAGGGATGAGTGTTGTCAGTTACTGTCATAGAGGGGTGAGTGGTGTCAGTCACTACCATAGAAGGGTGAGTGTCGTGTCAGTCACTGCCATAGAGGGGTGAGTGTTGTCAGTTACTGCCATAGAGGGATGAGTGTTGTCAGTCACTGCCATAGAGGGATGAGTGTTGTCAGTTACTGTCATAGAGGGGTGAGTGGTGTCAGTCACTACCATAGAAGGGTGAGTGTCGTGTCAGTCACTGCCATAGAGGGATGAGTGGTGTCAGTCACTGCCATAGAGGGATGAGTGTTGTCAGTCACTGTCATAGAGGGGTGAGTGGTGTCAGTCACTGCCATAGAGGGATGAGTGGTGTCAGTCACTGCCATAGAGGGATGAGTGTTGTCAGTCACTGCTATAGAGGGGTGAGTGTTGTCAGTCACTGCCATAGAGGGATGAGTGTTGTCAGTTACTGTCATAGAGGGGTGAGTGGTGTCAGTCACTACCATAGAGGGATGAGTGGTGTCAGTCACTACCATAGAAGGGTGAGTGTCGTGTCAGTCACTGCCATAGAGGGGTGAGTGTCGTGTCAGTTACTGTCATAGAGGGGTGAGTGGTGTCAGTCACTACCATAGAAGGGTGAGTGTCGTGTCAGTTACTGCCATAGTGGGGTGAGTGTCGTGTCAGTTACTGTCATAGAGGGGAGTGTTGTGTCAGTCATTGCCATAGAGGGGTGAATGGCGTCAGTCACTGCCATAGAGGGGGGAGTGTTGTGTCAGTCACTGCCATAGAGGGGGGACTGTTGTGTCAGTTACTGTCATAGAGGGGTGAGTGTTGTGTCAGTTACTGCCATAGAGGGGTGAGTGGTGTCAGTCACTGCCATAGAGGGGTGAGTGGTGTCAGTCACTGCCATAGAGGGGGGAGTGTTGTCAGTCATGCTACTGGGGCAGTCCCCTTCACATTTACCTGGAAAACCTGTGCTGGTTTATTGCAGCATTGAAGGTTAACTACGCTTAAAAATATTTCTATTATGTACAGTTTTATGCAGTCTTATATAATTTCCATGTATAGAGAGATAGTTTTAAAAGAATTCTATACAGAGGCAGTTAAACTGCAAATATTTGTATGTGTACTTCTTACAGTTTGATGGTTGGTTTTCATCTGAGTTGCCACACATTCTTTCTTGAAAGCATGACTACAATTCACCTGTATTTGTATTGATTCATTCCTAATCAGCATTCCTCTTGCCATTTCTCTAGAGACGAGGGGA
Source organism: Theodoxus fluviatilis (assembly GCA_034096865.1). Lineage (NCBI taxonomy): Eukaryota > Metazoa > Mollusca > Gastropoda > Cycloneritida > Neritidae > Theodoxus > Theodoxus fluviatilis. The sequence continues at coordinate 11,633 of JAWQFJ010001842.1, read as the reverse complement.
GCAACACAGAGAACACGCAGGAGTTTCTGGAGGAGTTTGGCCTTGCGGACCGCGCAACAGAGGAAGACGTCGCCATTGTTCAGGAAGTCTGCGAGTTCATGTCTCGACGAGGAGGCACCATTGTTTGTGCCTGTAAGTTTCTCTAGGCATTGTTACATTTCCGACCCATGCAGTGCAATGTATAATTTCCCATACCACCATACTCTGGTGCTTGCCGCCATTCCCATCATGCCTCTAGTCAGCTCTCTCTGGACATTGTTCTAAATACAGCGGTCATTCAAAGTTCTGATGGCATATCTGCCTTGCACAGATGACATGATTGCTAAATTTATAACAATGAGTTTGAGGAGGAAAACTCAATGGAGTAAGGTGTTGGTTGATTGAATTAAGTTGGGTTGGTTGGTGGGTGGGTGGGTTGGTAGATTGGGTTGATGATTTCTTGATAGGTTGATGGGTTGGTGGGTAGGGTTGGGATGGGTTGGGTTGGATCGATTGGGTTGGGTCGGTTGGGTACCAAAGTGAACAATAAAAAGTGTGCCAACAATAGCAAAAGTATTTACTTTGCATAGTATAATTCATGATGCAGAAATTAAAGATAGCCCCCCTGACTTAAAAAATATTGGTAATCATGAAACATACCTTATTTCCTTTTGTTGTCTCCTCTTTCTCCTCCTCCTCCTCTCCCTCACCCACCCCCCTCCCCCCTCCTCCTCCTTCCCTCCTCCTTCCCTCCTTCTCTCTCTCATCCCCCTGTGGGTTAAGAGTAAGAATTAACCCACCGCGTCTCCCTACGCAATTCGTAAGAGGCGAATGACTAGGGACACCGTGACTTGATTTACTCTAAACTGCTCTAGTGATTGTCGTGCTTAATGGCCTTACATAACCTTCAAAGGCTGATAGGCCGTAAAACACCATCCATTCATCCATCTATTCTCTCTCTCCTTTCCTCTTTCCTCCTCCTCCTCCTCCTCCTCCTCCTCCTCCTCCTCCTCCTCCTCCTCCTCCTCCTCCTCCTCCTCCACCTCCACCTCCTCCTCCACCTCCTCCTCCTCCTCCTCCTCCTCCTCCTCCTCCTCCTCCTCCTCCTCCTCCTCCTCCTCCTCCTCCTCCTCCTCCTCCTCCTTCTCCACCTCCTCCACCTCTTCCACCTCTTCCACCTCTTCCACCTCCCTCCCTCCCTCCCTCCCTCCCTCCCTCCCTCCCTCCCTCCCTCCCTCCCTCCCTCCCTCCCTCCCTCCCTCCCTCCCTCCCTCCCTCCCTCCCTCTTCTTCCTCCTCCCTCCCTCCTCTTCCTCCCTCCCTCCTCTTCCTCCCTCCCTCCTCTTCCTACCTCCCTTCTCTTTCTACCTCCCTTCTCTTCCTCCCTCCCTCCTCCTTCTCCTCCTCCTCCTCCTCCTCCTCCTCCTCCTCCTCTTCCTCCTCCTCCTCCTCCTCCTCCCTCTTCCTCCTCCTCCTCTTCCTCCTCCTCCTTCCCCTCCCTTCTTCTCCCTTTCTTTCCCCTCCCTTTTCCTTCCTCCTCCCTCCCCCTCTTCCTCCTCCTCCTCCTCCCTCCTCCTCCTCCCCCCCCCCCCTCCTCCTCCCCCTACCCCCTGGCTCCCCTCCCTCTCCCTTCTGCTCCCTCCTCCTCCCTCTTC
>JAWQFJ010001842.1:0-7500 GCA_034096865.1 Theodoxus fluviatilis | reverse complement strand
AATGAGAAATCTAGTGGTGCCAGTGTGTTTGATGGGTTTTGTTGTCATTCTTGTTTTATACACTGTTAATACTGGCTGTGTTAAACCTGTAGTATTTTCTGTGCATTGTTCAGGGTGCAGACTTTACAGTAAATGTTGTTCACGTGTGATTTTTGCTTGCCTGTCTTGCAAAGAGGGGTCTATATTATTTGGTTTTGAAAGTGTTTTACATTATTATTTATACCTGACAAATTAAGAATTACCCCATGCTTTTTGCCCAAATCTGTTTTTTTTTTATAATTCTGTATTTTTATCATTACTCAGCTGACATAGGGTATGTTCTTACAACCATGTACAATTGCATCATAATTTACCACTGGAATTAAATACATTGAGGTGTATTGATTTGTCTTAAAATTTCCTGAACATGAGTTTATTTCAGCATTATGTATTTATGCATGCACCACCACATCAGTTTGCACTACTACAAGCAAGACGACTGTTGGGGTGCATTCTGTGGACATATTCGGACTGTCAGAGGTGATGCCGACAACACAGCAAGGATGTTGGTGGATGGAGCCTGCCTCACAACCTCTGTGTTTACATCCTGTCCTCATGTGACACGCAGGATGTGCTGCAGCCAGTGTATGAGGAAGCTGTTGAGCATCCTTTCTCATCTACTAACGCATAGACATGTGTGTGTGGCCAGCCTGTCCGATGGGTTCAGGCACACTGGTCTCCCAGACCTGTGCCATCAGGGATGCCTGCAGGCATGGCATGAAAGCAGTGCCCATCGCCCCTGTCAGTAGGGAAGGAAGGATGGATGGAAGGATGGATGGATGGAAGGATGGATGGATGGATGGAAGGATGGAAGGATGGATGGAGTTTTACAGCCTATCAGGCATTATAGGCTATGTGAGTCCCTCATCTATATTTTTTTAAGCACCAAAATGGGTTAAGAGTAAGTGCAAATCAAGTCGTGATGTCCCTATTTCTTCACCTCTTACGAATCTCGTAGGAAGATGTCAGTGGGGAGCTGAGGGCCGAAGATCAGGGCAGCTGGAGGCACCGGCTTCAGTGGCCACACAGTTTGCCAAGAGTGCAGACAGCTCGGCTTGAGGAGAGGCGAAGTCTGACACTGCAGGCAGCCCTATTCCTCCCCGGTTCCATTTCCCTCATTGGGTTGGGGGTCAGGATAGACCCTCAGTCTCCCTACGTAAGAGGCAAGTAAATAGGGACATTGTGACTCAATTGCGCTTACTCTAAACTGTTTTTGTGATTTTCTTGCTTAATGGCCTTACATGGCCTATCAGGGCTGATGGGCCATAGAACTCCATCCATCCATCCATCCATCCATCCCCAATTCCAGAGTGCCCATGTGCCCCTTGTGCTGGAGAGACCGCCTTTCAAGTGTGATTTTTTTCAACCACAGCCATCACCACTCGCCTGTCTCACTCCTATGTGCAGCCCAGTGCCTCTTGAGACTGATCAGGGAGAGACAGACAGACAGAGAGAGGATCAGACAGACAGAGAGAGAGAGAGAGAGAGAGAGAGAGAGAGAGAGAGAGAGAGAGAAATAGAGCAGTTGACTGTTTAAATATTTAATTTATTCAGGTTCCAAAAGTACAAAAAGGTACTGTACAATGGCAGTGCCAACAGCACCTGGTTGGAAGGTAACATTTCTGGGTGTAGCCGGCTTATGATTCGTCTACTATGTAATTCTGTAAACTTTGGAAAATGTGTATTCTATTCTCAAACCTACTCATTCTTGAAACAAGATCACAGCCAGTATTATTCTTACCAACGATGGTACCCTTCCTCATGCTGAAATGTTGATATATCCACAAAGCACTTATGTTACTCAGATTTTGCACTCCTATCCATCCATTCTGAAAAGTTTATAATTTCCTGCATGAGACTGTAACCATAAACAAAGCACAGTTGCTACAACAGTTCCTAGACACTTTATCACAGTGGCCCTTAGATTTGAATACATCTGCCCATTCATTTTCATTCTCGCACAAATGCATTTATTGTCGTTATTCCATTCTATACCCCTATACATGGGCATAACAAAATGCATCAAAACATGCAAATGCACTTGACTGCTGACTTAACTTACAAACACATCAAAATATGTACTCACACAAACACATGAAACATTTAAGTACACACTCAATTACTTGTGCTGATGCCAGTTTCTGGCCATACATATTCCCTACAGGTCCAAAGCAGTTGCTCAATCACAATGTTTGTAAAGAATCTTTCTTAGTGCCACTTCCCTTCCCTACCTAATGTTGCTGTCGGAAATCTTTTCCAATTCACATTTCCTCAAAACACCCAACACACACCCCTCCCTTCCCTCCCTCTCTATCCTATCCCCACCCCAACCTCAACCCCCACCCCAATTACTTTGACATGCATACATAACCCTCCATAGCATCTTTCTGCATCCCTTGCTGCCATCCCACACCGAGGCAGCTGTCACCAAACCCCAGCAGTTCCCTCTGCTGTCTCCCTCCTCTGACTCGTTCTATTTTTAGCAGTGGAGTGGTGACCTTTGGGTCACCTGATGCTCACTAAAAGTAGAACAAGAGCCATCAGGAAAACTGGAGAGCAATTTAAATCTCTATGAAATTCTCGAACAACCATTTTGCATAGAGGCTAAGATGTCTTCATAAGTCTTGCACATATCACAGAACATGTCACCATACTTTCCAAAACAATCTACTCTCCAGCACATTCACCAATCCCCTTCATGGAGTACAGAGTACTCCATTTTACACTACACGGATCGGGGCACTTTCCTCTTTCCAGATCACAGAAATTCCATTCTCCAATTCATTGCACTCTCAAGCACACAGATCAAAGGATGCTCCACTTTTCACTACACAGATTAAACAAAGACATCACTTTTCAGTACATGGCTTGAAGATGTCACTTTCCAACACACAGATCAAAGGATGTTCCACTTTTCAGTACATGGATCAAAGGATGTTCCACTTTTCAGTACATGGATCAAAGGATGTTCCACTTTCCAGTACATGGATCAAAGAATGTTCCGCTTTTCAGCACATGGATCAAAGGATGTTCCACTTTTCAGTACATGGATCAAAGAATGTTCCACTTTTCAGCACATTAATCAAAGGATGTTCACTTTCCAGTACATGGATCAAAGGATGTTCCACTTTTCAGTACATTAATCAAAGGATGTTCCACTTTTCAGTACATTAATCAAAGGATGTTCCACTTTCCAGTACATGGATTAAATGATGTTCCACTTTTCAGTACATGGATTAAAGGATGTTCCACTTTTTAGTACATGGATTAAAGAATGTTCCACTTTTCAGTACATGGATCAGAGGATGTTCCACTTTCCAGTACATGGATCAAAGGATGTTTCACTTTTCGACACACAGATCAAAGGATGTTCCACTTTCCGGTACGCCTGTACGCAGTCAGAACCTTGTGAGCCCGCCGCCTGATGTAGGAGTTGGGGTCGCGGTTGAAAACCTCCAGAGCCTCTGCAACCTGGAACTCCAGATGAGACGGGGCGCCATCACACATTGTGTGCAGCACCTGCTCTCGCACATTCACAGCCTGGTCATCTGTCATCTCAAAGACTCGCCGCCAGAAATCTGTCAGGTCACGCTTGACGCGGCACGGACACATCTCTTTCAAAGCACGCTGACGCACCTGTGGATGAAATAATGTTTTAGACGGAAAAATGTTTATGGTTTGAGAGAGTTCTGCTGTTAGATTTCACAGAAATTTTACAACAAAACTGAATTTGTGATAATCTGATTTCTCCTGTTTTTGTTTGTCCTATTCCTCCATCTCTGACAGTCTGAGCTACAGAAATTTTGTTTTCATATCTTATCAAAGCCAAAAAAAATCCATTTAATTATAGCAGCCTGTAAAATTAGTTGCATCACAACCACTATTCATATTTTTAATTGTTTTGACAAAGATTTCATTGGTTGAAAAAAGGGTTTGGAAAACGTGTTTTAAACTTTAATTAAAGCATAATTGTTCAAGGCACTATAACTTGTTTCACATGTTTTCATTAACCGAAGTTAATGACACTTACATCCATAAAACTGATAGTGATAAATACACATTTTCTGCTAAATAATAAAGAAACAGCAGTCATGTATTACAGGCAACACTGACAATCAAGAAACTGCTGTATCTAGCAAACATAAACAGGCTCATGGATTATGTGTTTTTAGCAATCTGTAGATAGAGTTTTTTTAAAGATGCAGTGATGATACCGGCAACAATTACAATGACGACCATGATGCAATGACGACAATGAAACTGATGATGAAGATGATACAACATACTTGTCAGTTTTACTTTGATATTTACCTGTGGGTCACTGTGTTTGGACAGCTCAATGATGACATCAATATCTGTAGTCTCCTTGCAGAGGCGCAACGCTTCCTTGGAGCTGATCTGGTCCATGGTCCTCGATTCAGATGTCATTTTGCAAAGTCTTTCTTTCCTGAAGGAAACAAAAAGAAATATAATGCCTGTCTGAATTTTATCAAGAGTTTTCATGTTTTGAAGAAACAAAATCTCTCTCTCTCTCTCTCTCTCTCTCTCTCTCTCTCTCTCTCTCTCTCTCTCTCTCTCTCACACACACACACACACACACACACACACACGCGCACATGCACATGCGCACACACATGTACATTGCCTTACCTTTGATAGACATGTACTCCTTTATACAGAGGGCAAAAGAAAGAACAAGCTACCTCTTCATTTCGTTTTTCCATTTCCATCACACAATAGAATATAAAATCGTAGCATACTTCAGGTTTCTAAAGAGATGAATGGCGGCAGAATATGATATGGCAAATAACTTTTGGTATAGAAAGTGACCATTGCCTGTTAATTACAAGGCAGAAAAAAGACAGCAATCATTCACATTCACATTCCTATCAAGTAGAGATAGTGGGCTGATCTAAATAATCATACCATTTAATTGTTAAAACATGCCTTAATTGTGACAGTAGCTTGAAGTTTCTAAATTAAGAATCCTTCCAGATGAAATGTAAACCAAGAATCTGCTATGAACCTCATGTCACTTTGATTTACAGGAACTTCCCAACCTTTCAAACTTGTTTAGAATGTCACTTTGAGTTCACTAATGCAGTAAAGGCTAAATTTCCTAATACTGGAAAATATAATCTGCTCTTTGTATGAATTACTGCAGTCACATGTACCACTGGCATCAAATAATATCAGTTAAATTGAAACAGAAAATGAAAGACACATTTTAAACAGACGAGATGACGAAGTCCCAAATAAATAAATCTAGTAATTATCAAAAGACACACCAAAGCATTATTAGATTCCATTGTTTTATCTTCGATTTCTCTGGCATACGTGCTTATGTTTACCTCCGTAGCCTCGTCAGAAACTGAACTCGTGCGTTAAGTCGATAGACCATGATCCATCCCCCTGTGGGTTGGGGGTCAGAATAGACCCACTGCGTCTCCCTATGCGATTCGTAAGAGGCAAATAAATAGCGACACCGTGACTTCGTTTGCGCTTACTCTAAACTATTCTAGTTTTGTTGTGTGTTTTTTTTTTTGCTTAATTGCCTTACATAGCCTACAAGTACAAAGACTGTTAGGCCGTAAAACATCATCCATCCATCGATAGACCACGTAGCGTCTACTTATTTTTATAGTTTATACCGTCTACAGTCAATGTAAGCTGACCCAAAAAAAAGATGACTAAACCTCGTCAAGCAAGACCCGAAAGGTGGTCCACTGGGCGGTCAAGGTGGACGTATGTGTATGTGAAAGTTGAAAGGTGATGTGGACACATGTGTGCATGATTGATGCGCGGGCAGTCCTATGTACTTGAGTGGACACATGTGTGCATGGATTATGCGCTGGCAGTCCTAGGTACTTGAGTGGACACATGTGTGCATGGATTATGCGCTGGCAGTCCTAGGTACTTGAGTGGACACATGTATGCATGGATTATGCGCTGGCAGTCCTAGGTACTTGAGTGGACACATGTGTGCATGGATTATGCGCTGGCAGTCCTAGGTACTTGAGTGGACACATGTATGCATGGATTATGCACTGGCAGTCCTAGGTACTTGAGTGGACACATGTATGCATGGATTATGCGCTGGCAGTCCTAGGTACTTGAGTGGACACATGTATGCATGGATTATGCACTGGCAGTCCTAGGTACTTGAGTGGACACATGTATGCATGGATTATGCACTGGCAGTCCTAGGTACTTGAGTGGACACATGTGTGCATGGATTATGCGCTGGCAGTCCTAGGTACTTGAGTGGACACATGTATGCATGGATTATGCACTGGCAGTCCTAGGTACTTGAGTGGACACATGTGTGCATGGATTATGCGCTGGCAGTCCTAGGTACTTGAGTGGACACATGTGTGCATGGATTATGCGCTGGCAGTCCTAGGTACTTGAGTGGACACATGTATGCATGGATTATGCACTGGCAGTCCTAGGTACTTGAGTGGACACATGTGTGCATGGATTATGCGCTGGCAGTCCTAGGTACTTGAGTGGACACATGTGTGCATGGATTATGCACTGGCAGTCCTAGGTACTTGAGTGGACACATGTATGCATGGATTATGCGCTGGCAGTCCTAGGTACTTGAGTGGACACATGTATGCATGGATTATGCACTGGCAGTCCTATGTACTTGAGTGGACACATGTGTGCATGGATTATGCACTGGCAGTCCTAGGTACTTGAGTGGACACATGTATGCATGGATTATGCGCTGGCAGTCCTAGGTACTTGAGTGGACACATGTGTGCATGGATTATGCGCTGGCAGTCCTAGGTACTTGAGTGGACACATGTATGCATGGATTATGCGCTGGCAGTCCTAGGTACTTGAGTGGACACATGTATGCATGGATTATGCGCTGGCAGTCCTAGGTACTTGAGTGGACACATGTATGCATGGATTATGCACTGGCAGTCCTAGGTACTTGAGTGGACACATGTATGCATGGATTATGCGCTGGCAGTCCTAGGTACTTGAGTGGACACATGTATGCATGGATTATGCGCTGGCAGTCCTAGGTACTTGAGTGGACACATGTGTGCATGGATTATGCACTGGCAGTCCTAGGTACTTGAGTGGACACATGTATGCATGGATTATGCGCTGGCAGTCCTAGGTACTTGAGTGGACACATGTATGCATGGATTATGCACTGGCAGTCCTAGGTACTTGAGTGGACACATGTGTGCATGGATTATGCGCTGGCAGTCCTAGGTACTTGAGTGGACACATGTATGCATGGATTATGCACTGGCAGTCCTAGGTACTTGAGTGGACACATGTGTGCATGGATTATGCGCTGGCAGTCCTAGGTACTTGAGTGGACACATGTATGCATGGATTATGCGCTGGCAGTCCTAGGTACTTGAGTGGACACATGTATGCATGGATTATGCACTGGCAGTCCTATGTACTTGAGTGGACACATGTATGCATGGA
>JAWQFJ010001841.1:57775-70275 GCA_034096865.1 Theodoxus fluviatilis | reverse complement strand
CAGGCACCTCATAGCCGGTTCGAACTCTTCAGCCGAGTTCGTCCCACAGAACCTCAGGATACCACAACTCATCTTTATCAGATCAGTGCAGACCTGTCTGCAAACTTTTTTTTGCAGAGGATATTGATTTAAGGTGGGTAATAGCAACGACCGTCAGGATCCCACCAACAGATTCTTTGCAAGAGCCAAAGCGAATGGCAAGGAAGTTAGCACAGACAAATCTAAGGTCATGGTGAACAGCGCAAACAATGTCAGTGCCAACATGACCGTGAATGGTGAGCATCTGGAAGTGGCGTCCAGCTTCATACATTGGGTGGGGTGGGTGGGTGGGTGGAGTGGACGGCTATTTTTGGCACTGAATATGAAGTACTTTAGGTTATTGAATGAACATCGAACAAGCTGATGGATGTAACGGATGCACATAGGTTACGTGTCTGCTGTGCTTGTGTTCATGTATGAATATTCGTAAAATAGTAGTTGGTTGTCGCTAAAATGCATTTGAAATTTAAATGTATTTACTGTTCCTCATACTTTTCTGTATTTGACAAGTGTGTGCATACTCTTGTTCACACATTTTCTAACAGCTTGGTTGTCTTGAATGCTACGTCATTTGACTGGATAATCTTTCCATTGAACGCCATATCAGAGTGGTATATCCCACATGAGTAGTGACACAAAGCAACTGTTACTAGCTGCAAATTGAAACTTGGAATCTTCTTAACAATCTAAGCAGGATTGGTGGAGGCGTCTTCGAATTAACACAAAACCTCCAGGGATAGCTAATGGAAAAGGCGGATTCTGTAAAAGCCTGGGAAAATCACCACATTTCTTGGGTCCATGAGGGGGAGATTGAGCATTAGCAGTTGGGCATCGTTTCGATCCGTTGCCCTGGAATCAGCCTGAATGGCGACGAATTTCCATTTGGCTGATTTAAAATCTCTATTGCATTGAAAACTTCCTGGAAAGGACTGCAAGACAAAAACCTCTGAGGCGGCATGCACAATTTAATCGATAAACACCCCGCTCGTTTAGCTCCATGATCGATTTTCTCGTTAGAGGACTTGAACCGTTGTGTGTATCTTTCATGGACGTGATCTGTCACTCTGCCAGTCAACCGTGGGGAAAATGAACGGAATCCTCCACCTCACGGCTGGGATAATTCGCGTCACAGGACAATCCTTTGTCCCTAGTGAATGACCCGGAAGTAGCTTCAGCGGACGCAAAATGGCGGCCCTCTGCCACTGACGTCATCGGCGTTCCTGGAATAGTTTATCATGGTCACGAGTAAAAATGGATGATGGAAAGCAACGACTTCTGCATTGATTTTTGTTTCTCCGCTCGGTTTGAAATTTCCTTTTCCTTTCCACCTTCCTGAAGTCTGATATGCGGACTGCAATGCCATCCTGTTTTGCTTGACTGTGCGGTGATGGAAAGTTATGGTCTCTGACTCTTGCCTTCAGTCGTAGTTGTCACTGCTAGACGGTGTTTCTTTTTTTTATTCCGAATCGCCGCAGCAATAAACCTCTGCGAGAGTTTTAAATGAAATCCTTCGCATCAGGGACATGTATCTGTAGTATCCTCTTTGAGTCTTATGCTTAGCTCTTCATTCGATAATAATCCCAGAGGGGAAAATTAAAATATCTCAGCTGTCTGTATATTTCCCTTGTGTCCTATTCTATTCCAATTGCTAGGCTGACTGTTCTATTGGATCAAGGATGAAAGCATAATAATGACTCGATGAGATCACTCTAAGAGGATTGCAAAACGTTAATCTACTGCTAAAGTGTTGTAGAAAGTGACGAGGGCATGAACATATGAACTTAGTAAACGCACCTGAAAATTATAAAAATCCATCCTAGTTGCTGATTCAATATTAAAGATGCTGTAGTGCTACACAAAACCCAACTGCTAACTAAACTTCACACTTTTCGAAGCTCTCTGTATCAAAAGAAAGTGGAGAAGTGCACGGAGGTGTGCTGAAGGACACCTGCTGACAGTGACGGGTAGAAGTTCTTTATCCACCGTAACAAACATTCGTGCCGTAATTTCATCAAAACCCCAGAGCATATTCTAACAAGAGGGAGAAATGAAAATGACGTCCAGGTTGTAAAGTGCAGCTTGCTATCTACAGTGGTTGACGATATCTCACGTTGTCCCATACGCCCTCCAGAATGCGATGAATGATCTTAAAAGGTGAAAACTCGCAACATCACAGCCAGAACATTTATCGTTTTGTCTTTACCCATCCTGAACACCCTCCTACTTCTCACATGAACTGGTCGGTGATACAACTCGAAACACTGCAGCAATGGTTGCTCCACATATATTTACGGGTCTTGCAAAGCAATCAATACAACTGCGCATGTCTTCCTCCCATTTCCGTTCGAAAAGACGTCACTGCGCATGCGTAGAAACTACGAAACCGCTCTATTGCATTTGATCACGTAGAAACCGATATGGTTTCTGCCAAAAATGAAGGAACCGGAGGGGCAAAGAGGGAAATGAGACAGGAAAACTAAATCGAATTCCATGGGGTTTTCGCGAGGACCGAGCGACGCTGAGACAGAGACAGAATGGCAGACGTTTTAGGCAGCAGCCGGTAATGGTCACCCCTCTGACGTCAACGGATGTAGAGGTGCTGGACAGTGCGCCCTCGCCAATTGATTGCATGGCGGTTTAGGGCCAGATAATACGCCTGAGCAGATTGTTTTGACAGCGATGATGAACGGTTCCCATTGACGGCGTTCGTGCTACTTATTATCTTCTTCCTGCTCCTGTGCTAGGGATTACGCTAAAATGAGGAGATGGCCGGGTCTTAAAACGGACGTAAGAATTACCGCAGTTTTCTGCGTCTTTTATTAAAACCTGGAATGCGAAGCTCATGCAAAGCAATGACTCCATCTTGGACTTGATGATAAATTGCTCCGTGAAAAGTTGACTGTTGCAAATCAAACAAGGAATGAAAGATTGTACGAGAACTTGCTCACAGTCGTCCCTTTTGAAGCACCACAGTCCCGTTATTTCCGCCCCAAGTTCCCTCGACATAATGTAGCTTTTACATGCCTCCTTTCCCTAAACTTCCCTAGCCCAGCATATGTGACGTGGTAGTCACAGCAGCCTGATGTCAATTTGGTTCCAGGAAGCACCATTTGAAATGACAACTTTCCTTGGTTCTGGCCTCTCATCAGACGCGACAGGAGGAGACCTCTAACTGCAACACCTTCCCCCGGCTGAGTTAGAAAGTAGTGTGGAGGTTAAAATGTAAGGTAGACAAGGAAAAACGCGACACGAAGCCCTTCAGTCACGGACACTAAGACCATGGCGTTGTTTTTTACTAGACTGCCTCAGGGTCAGTGTTTCACTCATCGTATTGGAAGCAGAAGGTGGCATCTATTTCCTTAGTCATTTTTCTACTTCATCAAGAAACCAGTATGTAGTTTTGTTTTCCAGCACAACACGATACCGTGTTGAACTTATTTCCGTGCATGAATTCCAGTTTTTGTTAAAAGAACATTTCATTAAACAAATTGTAGAAGAATGTTCACTTCTGATCATGCTCTTTTGCACCATTGAGCATTGAATGGTTATATTCCCACTGTTCATTGAAACTGATTAGCAACGTTGTGTTGCTTCTTGTTGTAAACCGAAAAGGAGCACTTTCATCTCCAACAGAACAACGTCTTTTGTGCTGATGTTTCACTGTTTCATAATTATTTTACCCATGTTTTTGTCTCAAGGAGTATAACAGTTCCAGTGGTGTTTTAGTCATCTTCTGATGGCCACAATAAACAGATCTGATCCAAGCACGCAATGCATTGCTGCTTAGTTAAATATCTGCGACGCAGAGAGCGGTTTTTCGCGTGGGAATGATTTGGTAAATGTCCTCTTTGAATTACCTCAACTACTTGCAAACCCGTTTTCTCCACCTTTGATGTACGGAAAGCTTGCAGACGGAGAGCGGCCAATGGGTCGCCCCAGCTGCGCTACAAAGACATTTCCTAACGGGATCTCAGGGCATTGGGGATTGGTTTGGACACCTAGGAGGAGGACACTCTCGATAGATGCGCCTGGAGACGAGGGTTGCAAAGGGGGCTCTCCCAGTTTGAGAGGAACCTGATGGAGCAGAGAGACGTCAGGCGCCCCGGATGGTCCAAGCACAGAGCAGACAGACCCGCGCCAATCTTCATAAGCGGACGCTGTGGCTTGGACTGCCACTCCCGCACTGTCTCCACAGTCACAGCAAGCACTGTGAACGGGGCGGGACTGGCCCCCAGCAGCACAGAGCCACGGATAGCCATGGTCCTCTGGGTCTGACATACGCCTATCATAGCACACAATGTTTACGTGTTAAGAATGAGACAATAGGCTCTCTCTCTCTCACTACCTCTTCCAAACGTAGCTTTTTTTCTCATTGGACAGTATAATGCAGTTACATGACTGAGAGGAAACGCTCAGGGATGCTCTTAGAAGATCCGAAAAGAGTTTTAATGGAATGATGGGATGGGGAAGATGTCCCTGTATATTTTTATGAATGGTTATGTATCAGTAGATGTAAGAGCAATTTCTTGGGAATATTGTTTACCTCTTAGGGCCTTCAGGGCACTTAGTTACCTACATCAACCAGCTTTGCTACTAATGGAGGATTTAGAATGAAGCAAAAGTCGTTTTCACTGGTCCCTCATCTATTTCTCACTTCCATGCTGCGCGGGTTCATGACTTAACAGCCGTCTGTGCAGCCTTTGTAGGCAGGGGTCCTGAACGGGCTTTCGGGGAGAACTAGGTACATCTCTTGAATGGAGTTGGTTTTGTAGCTTTGATTCAGTGGCCATCTGGTGTTTGCTCCAGTGAATGCAATGGGGATGGATGCCAAGACCTTACAAAGAATGCACTACCATGGTAGGTTAGAAAGTTCTTGAAAGCATGATAAGTCTGTAGATTAAAGAAAGATTATAGCTTTTCAATGATAAAGAAGACCAGCACTCTTGTTAATTTATTGAGAGGAAAGGGCGGGGAGGGGTGTTAGGAGGAGGAGGAGGGGGTGTTTTTGAACATCCCCGGAAAACCTCTTCCTTCCTGGGACTAAAACGATGAGCCATTTCTCGTCAGAACCGCTGTTCTTCCTGTCACGATCCTCTCAGCGCACCACGGGTGCCCAGTGCCACGCGTCAGACAGTCTGTTGCCATGACAACGAGACGATGCTGGATTCCACTTTGTTCTGGGGCAGGAAGGTCGCCAGAAGGGGACTGGAGGACGATGAGATGAGTTATCTGCCCCTGTCAAGCTGAGAAGTGAGATAATTTTCTCTGGAACTGAAAAGTGGAACCCGCTGTTAGCAAAGAGTTCCTGGCGAGAGCGGATGTGACTCGGATGTGAGTTAGTCCGAAAAATAGCTTTGGGTTCACGCACCAGAGGAGAGATGTACGAGCCCTTGCTTCGTATCTTGAACCGTGGAAAATGTTGAAGAGAGCTTGTACCTATCTAATGACGGTAGTGGTGTGTGTGTTTTTTTCTCCTGAAGAATTGTATATAACACTGAAAATATGTAGGATCATGCACCAAAGCAGGGTTTTATGATGAATGCTTGCTTCCTACTTCGAACTATGGAAAAAGTTGAAGAAAACTCTTGTTTATCATACATACTGTGTAGATTGGGGAGTGGGGGTGGTTGTTTCCTTAAATATTGTTTGTGACACCGAACATGATTCATAAGGAGGAAGTGCACGTGTGCTGACTGTTACGGAGATAAGTTTTCACCTACCTGGGCAGGGATTGCTATTGCTTGCTTCGTGTCTTGCACCGTGGAAAATGTTCAAGCGAGCTCATGCTTATTTTCTTAATTATGTAGGTTGTGGAGTCTCTCTGGAGAATTGTGTGTGACATCAAAGCTAATTCACGACGAGAAAGTGTTATTGCGTCTGTTAAAAGGAACGTTAAATTTGGGTTCATGTACCTGAACGGTGGAAAACGTTTCAAGGAGCCTATTTTGACACTGTAGGTAGTGGGAGTCTGAAGAATTGTACGTGACACGGAACATTATTTACGAGGAGACTGTACTTGCATTTGCGTTCGCAGAAATTACTTTTCCAGTTGATGAACGCTTGTTTTGCACTTTGAACTGTGCAAAAAGTTGAAGGGATCTAATGTTCATTCTTAACAATGTAGGTTGTGGAAGTCTTTCTGAAAAATTGAATGTGACACGGAACATTCGTCAGGAGGAAACAGTGTTGGTTTTTTTAGCTTTGGTTCATGCGCCTTATCAGAGACTGATAAGCTCTTCAACTGTTTTTCTTTCTGAACAACGCAAACATCTGAAGGGAGCTAACGTTCTTTCTTGACTACACAGGTTTTCAGTCTCTCTGAGGAATTGTACGTGGTAACAAACAGGATTCTCGAGGAGAAATGTACCTGCATTCGTATTTACGGAAAATAAATATGAGCTATGCACCAAAACAGGAATTACTGAGCGCTTGTTCCTTACTTTCAAATCGCGCCAAAGAAAGGAGCGTACACCCTTTCTAATGAATTGAGGTTGTGGAAGTCTTTCACAGCAATTGCATTGGAGAAGACGGAAATTAGCTTCAGACGAATTTCAATACCAGTGCAGGAAGGAGGAGTTCGTGCACCGATCTAGACCAGCGGAGTACTTAAAATGCACGTCACTTCGTTCATTTTTAGTTATATGACTAGGGCAGTCATTTCAAAGAACTATACTTGACGGCTAACAGAATGCAAGATAAGAAAGTGTACTTACACTGGCTAGCAACACACATTGCTTTGAACATACGGGTATCAGAACTGAGGTGAAGATGTGGTGGCATCAGACTGAAGCACACGTACTGTTGATGTAGGGATACATAAGTTAATTCTCAAACTTTGGATTGTAGATTGCAGAGTGTGGCTCAGGCTGTAAATTGCAGCAAATCGAAATTACAGCGATAAGATCTGCATCTATGGTAACTTGAGAGGGCTGTATAGATTAGGCACATATTTTTAGACTATCAAAGGCTTGCCGCTCCAGCCTTAGACATCAGATCACACTAGTTCGTCGATTCCTCCGAATCTGATTCGCGGGGCTTAGAGTTCGCTCAGTTAAGAATCGTCTGAACATCTTGCCAGTCTGTTTGTAGGGCTTGAATTTTTATTTGGCGTTGTATTTTATCATCCTTTACATATATAAACAGCTCGAGAAGCGCCAGCTGAACGTATGTGGAGAAGTCAAAGGTCAAGAGCATAGGGAGAATCCTGATGCGGACATGACTGAAGTTTGACCCCATCCTGTCAAGGAAACCCTGAGGGATTTACGTTTCGTGTGGACAGTCATTCGACATGCTCACAATGTGTTCAAAGTGGGAAAAACAATACATATACAAGGTCATCCACAATCACTTCCGTACATGCCCCAATGACATTTAAAGGTCTCATCTTATTGTTGGAGTGAAATTATTTTAAAGCCATTGCAGAGAACCGTCCTTCTGTACTTTTCAATCCAAGTTCTTTGCTGTCTTCTTCTCGTCATTGCGCTTGAAGGATCGGCAACGTTCCCAGGACATTGGGAAGATTCTGGGGATGGCTGGCTTGTGATTTCCCCTGTCTTGTGAATCCTGAGAATTCCAGGTCAGCTCCTCTTTGGTTCTGCTTAAACGGCCGGGAGGAGACCACGTCCGGGAAGGATCGATGGGTTCTTTTACGTCATTCCGTGGGAGCCTCTTTCAGTGGCCAGCAGGGGTGGCTGTCATGGTGATGTCTGAGAAAACAAGCAAGGTGTACATTGGCTAGAACCCTGTATGTGTGTGTGTGTGTGTGTGTGTGTGTGTGTGTGTGCGTGTGTGTGCGTGTGTGTGTGTGTGCGTGTAGTGTGTATGTTTGTGTGCTATGTGTATTTGTGTATGTGTGTATGCAATCATCCACCCACACACATACACACACAGATACACACATACATGCGTATGTGTGTTCGTGTGCGTGGATGATTGTAACGAGCGTTTGCGAGCGACTGCGCTCAAGTGTGCATTCGCTCGTGTGCATGTATATGTGTATGTACATGTATGTGTGTATGTACATGTATGTGTGCTTATATATACGTGTCTGTACGAGTTTTTGTGTTTTAATGTGTGATAGCGCACGCGCGAGCGAGCGAGCGAGCGAGGGGGCGAGAGAGAGAGAGAGAGAGAGAGAGAGAGAGAGAGAGAGAGAGAGAGAGAGAGAGAGACAGACAGACAGACAGAGAGAAAGACAGACAGACAGAGAGATAGAGAGAGACAGAGACAGAGAGAGACAGAGAGACAGAGAAAGAGCGACAGAGAAAGAGAGACAGAGAGAGATAAAACACAGAGAGAGAGATGAACGGATTTATTGCCTGACCGACAGCTTTTTTAAAGCTTGTGATTAAAGTCAAAATCAATCGTTGACATATAGCATAAACATCTGATATTATAATCCTTGCATGGTAATTCTATATGATTCAGTGTCGATCTGGTACACGATTGCTGACACGATAAGATAAAGAACACATACTGATGAGTACTTGTTTCAGAGGAGCCAGCGCGCGCGCGCGCGCGCGCGCGCGAGAGAGAGAGAGAGAGAGAGAGAGAGAGAGAGAGAGAGAGAGAGAGAGAGAGAGAGAGAGAGAGAGAGAGAGAGAGAGAGAGAGAGAGAGAGAGCCTTTGAAACTTTATTGTCAGGCCTACGGCCCATTGACAACACAGTTTGCAAAAATCAACTTACAATACTCAAACTTGACTTTTAAAAGTCATGACAGCACAAGCACAAGCGATTCGAGCAAGCTGTATGACCACAATGCAAGAAATGCAGAACAAAAGGACAAGAAATAAACGAAAATATGGCAAGAAATGTCAGCCGATGCTCTCTTCATCCAAGAGCCGCCACTTTCAGTCTCTCCGAATCCTCTGACGGGAACGTAGCCACATATCTTCGGACGGTTATGGATGTACTCGTAGCTGTCGGTTTGTAAATAACACAACATGGCGTCGGCACTGCCGACTATCCTAACAAGCTACAGCATGCTGTATATCCGTTGGATTTTCGATTTTTGTCCTTAATGTGTACTCCAAAAAACACAACCAAAAACTGTGAAAAATAAGCACTAGCAATACTCTCTGTCATCACAAAGTGCAACAACATTGCCATCATCGGACAACAACGCTTTTGAAAAGAGATCCAGTCAAAGGATAATTACGTTCAAATATTCTCAAACACATCCCGCTTAAAGATTCAAAATGCAACTATCAAAAAATGATTGTAGAAATTACTTTTGCAAATGGACACATTCGGGAAGGTTCGGCTTTGCAAAACGACACATCAGCACTGATCAGTTACGAACTGTTTGACAACGCATAGCAGGTACACATCTACGTGACACTTGGTGCTGTGTGTTTTGGATGAGCAGTTCTTGCAAAGCAGTCAAAACAGTAGGCTGAATGTGCACATGCAGAGCACTTCACCCACGAACTGAGGGGTTCAGCACATGCATCACACCATGCACGCACATTCTCTGGTTTCGTGACCCCTCTTCGTAACTGCCGAAAGATCTCTGAGACGTTGATAGATCCAACGTGCATAGCGCCCTCGAATGCACACTGCACGATCTTATCTTGGCTACTTTCGCCGGCTGATGCATCATCTTCAAGGCAGACACTTTCATGATGCTCGGATAAGATCGATGCAATTTCCATGGGCGGCTTTCGAGAACGCTTTCTCCGTCGAACCCACGTGTCGTCTTCTCACACGCTGGTGTCGCATGGTTTTCAGGAGCTGCTTGGGATGCACTAGGGATGCAGTCACTTGCATGATGTGCCTTCGCATGTTCCATTCCTGGTGTACAAGGGGGTGCTACGTGCCGAGAAGAAACGTGCATGTCAAGGGAATGACTAGGTGACAAATCGGCAGCCCCCGTCCCCTGGAAATGTTCTTTTGTCTTATCTGGAACAGTTGTCGTCTCCGGAGATCATGCTGCCTCTTCGATGGGGATTTTCTGCTCCTGGAGAGGAAGTTGCGGAACCAACCACCAACACTGCTCTCCTCGACAGACAGTGGACTGGCCCATTTCAACGTTATTGTAGTGCAGTCAAAATTTGCCTCAATGTTCCAAATTTTCAAAATGTGTTGTTGAAAGTTCGCTCACCGCTTGTAGCACAATTTTAGGCAGGCTCTGTTCCATCATGGTGTTCCAGTACACGGTCAGAATCCAGTAGTACGGCGATATATACGGAGCTCAAACACACAGCCTGCTTCTATGGCGTCTTACACAGAAGGGGAGCGAGAGAGAGAGAGAGAGAGAGAGAGAGAGAGAGAGAGAGAGAGAGAGGGGGGGGGGACAGGTAGAGGATAAGAACTCATCTCCGTAACATACGTGACTATTTTACGTAGTCTATTAACTCCAAGTTGAATCAAGCCGAGTATATCCAGGAAGTGTTTGGTCGATGAAATATATCAGATACTTGACACATCTGCGAACAAAGCATGAGATGTTTCCTATCTTTCTATGTTCAGTTTAGTCATGGATTCCCTTCATCTTTGATGGAACCTTATATGTTTCCTCAAGGCTCCGGTCTCAGCAAGACTCCATGTCTTCAGACGTCTCTTTAAAGACATCCAATCTGTAGGAAGGGCGACGAAAACAATTACAGACACTCGTAAATCATCTGGTAGCCTTTGCAACGTTCATGTTCTTTTCCCCCCTTGCCTATCATCCTCGCCTGACATTTTCCCCTCCTCAAGGAGCATTTGTGTCCCCACCCTGAAGCCATCTGTTAGCTCTGTATTTCCTGGTGCTGTGTGGAAGTCAGTGATCTATCGATCAAAACGTTTTAGTCCTCGAGGAGGAAGCGTTAGGTTTTAGACCGGATTCTTTTTCCGAACTGGTCTGAATCAGATGTAGTCTGTTGGAGACCCTTAAAACGTTTTCCACCCCCTTCATTGCAGAGGGAACACCATTTTAACCCCCAACCATCCCCATCCATTGCCCCCACCCCATTCCCCACCCCCTCTTTGGAATACGGCAGACGACGTTCTTCAATTTTCCCGTCTGGTTCCCTAAGTTAGTGCTCTAATTCCAATAATTTCAAGCTTTCAAGAGCAACTTCAAAGCACCTATTGTCCTTCCATCCCCCACCTCCCATCCCCCTGCCTCTCGTTCTGCTTCTCTCTCATCTCCCCAGTTCCTCTGTGGTGCTCCGTCTCAGCTTCTTGTCTTTACTTTGCCCTGACGCTTCGCCTCACGCACAAAGTATCGTGTTCCTGGTTACGATTAATGATTGTCAGTGCTCTTTTGGGGTGGACCATTGAGCACAATTACACCGTACGGCTAGAGCCGCTGGATGCTCTTCTCATCAGCTGGAATCTCTGTCTCCTGGGGTTTCCGGGTCTGTTTCATTCAGCAGCTCAGCTAGGAGCGATCCCAAGCTGCCATAGAGGCAACCAGTGGACATGGTGACAACATCAGGTGATTAAGTCCTGGTTCGTTTGCTGATTGTACTGTTATATGGCAGCGAGACCTGGAAAATAACAAAGCTTGAAGAGAAGAAGTTGGCCGCATTCCAGTTTAGATGCCTGAGGAAGATCCTCGGAATCAGGTGGCAAGAGAAGGTTACAAACAAGGAGGTAGCAGAGAGGTAAAAAATGAACAGGCTCAATGATGAAGTAAGGCGAAGTAGATGGAACTGGATTGGACATGTGTTGAGGAGAAGTGGAGAGAATGACTGTAAGACAGCAATTGGGTGGGCACCAGAAAGGAAACGATCTGTGGCAAGACCAAAGGCGACCTGGAGAAGGACAGTGGAGACAGAGAGGAAGGCAGCAGGCTGGGGGAGTTGGGGCGAGGCTAGGGTGGTGGCGAGAGACAGGGTGGTGGCGAGAGAAATTGTGGCGGCGAGAGGCAGGGTGGTGGCGAGAGACATTGTGGTGGCGCGAGACAGGGTGGTGGCGAGAGACAGGGTGGTGGCGAGAGACAGGGTGGCCTGGAGGTAGAGCGTCAAGGTCTTATGCGCCTACTGGCGTGGAGAGACCTAAATTATAAGTGCCGTTTAATGATTGCACAGGAATACGGATACATTTGCCTTCTTCAGCTTGTTTGTGATCCAAGCCACACAGTAAGACCTAGAGCTCAATTCAAGTACCGTTGCGATGTATGGATATGTTCTCTTGCTCTGTTGGACCTAGCATGTTAGAATTTTAACAAAGCACGGAAAGTGCAGGGTTGATATGCTCTTGTCTGGTTATGAGAATGTCCATAAATATATTCAATGTCTGCAGGATTATGACAGTCTCTTCTACGAACAGCTGAAAGATCCTTTAAAACTGGCCTACAATGTGACTGGCGATTTAGGTTTTGACGCTCGCATAGTGTTGTGCCATTGTCGTAGTTGTATTATTTCTGATTCTCTGGAGGTGTCTGAGTAGTGTCTGTTCATCTTTCAGCAGCTGTCCCCTAGGACAGAATATGTTGCCCTCCAACCCCCCTCTGGTTCTTCTAGATTTGGGT
>JAWQFJ010001841.1:15275-37775 GCA_034096865.1 Theodoxus fluviatilis | reverse complement strand
GTCTGTCTGTCTGTGTGTGTGTGTGTGTGTGTGTGTGTGTGTGTGTGTGTGTGTGTGTCTGTCTGTCTATGTGTGTGTGTGCGTGTGTGTGTGTGTGTGTGTGTGTGTGTGTGTGTCTGTCTGTCTGTCTCTGTGTGTGTGTCTGTGTGTGTGTGTGTCTGTCTGTCTGTCTGTCTGTCTGTCTGTCGTGTCTGCTGTGTCTGTCTGCCTGTGTGTCCGTATGTATGTCTGTCTGTGTGACTGCCTGTGTGTCTGTCTGTCTGTCTGTCTGACTGTCTGTCTGTGTGTCTGTCTGTTTGTGTGTCTGTCTGTTTGTGTGTCGGTCTGGTCTCGTCTCGTCTCGTCTCGTCTGGTCTCGTCTCTCTATTTTGACTGTGATATACCTTGTTCTTCGCCCCATTGGTCTTGTGCATAGCGTGTATCTACTCCCGCTGAGCACTGCGTCTTCGCTCCGTGCCTGCTGTACGCCACTTTACATCGTCTGCTGTGTTGAACCCAGTAAGCAGATAACGAAATGTGTTGTATTCGTTGCTCCTTGGTTCAATATGTGGAAAATGTAAACTGTTCCTTTGATAATGTACTAGTATTCAAAATGAGTAGATATTTATTCACCTGGGAAAAAGATGTAATATTCATTTGTATGTATATACCTCTAGTGGGATCGCCATACTATGAGTCAGTTGGTGAAGTTAGTGGAATGCAATATTTTGAACAGATGCTATTACATGTATGTACACAGTATCCTGACTGCTTTGTAGTAGCGTGTGGCAATTTCAATGCAAGAACAGAAAAATTGAATGTGGCCAGTAGAGATGCTTTAGAACATTTAAGACAAAGTGACTTGTACTCGTACAGAAACTCACTAGACAATACCGTTAATGATAATGGTCATGGACTTTTATCTATGTGCCTGGGTTTTGATCTAACTATTCTGAACTGATTCATAACATGAGACAGAGAAGGAAACTTTACATACATTTCGACCGGTGGGAGTAGTGTTATTGATTACTTTCTCGTATCCAAGGATTTTGTAACATACTGTGAGAATTTAACTGTTAAGGAGACCGTTTTGCTTGGTCATTTGTGTTTGGAATTGTGTGTTTGATGTATACTATAGCTGATGCTCGTATTGAAGGCATACAAATCAATAGGGTTGTGTGGGATACTGATAAAGTAAAAGAATTCCGAGAAGCTTTAGTGGGTAACTTTGAAGTATCTGGTTTACGGGAGATGGTCATATCTGATGAAAGGAATATCTATAGTCGTAGAAATATTCAATGAATGTTTTGTACAGGCTGTCGATCCTATGCGAAAGAGTTTTCGGGTTGGGAAATATAGGACGAGGCAACCATGGTATAATCAGGACTGGACAGCAGTCAAGCAGATTCTACGCGTTTTTTATCGTCGCTATAAACATACACATTCTGAAGCGACGAGATCTGATTTTGTAGCGAAGAGAAATGAGTACCAAAATATGATGAGAAACAAAGAAGTCAGTACCATAACGACCTAATGAGATCGCTGATGTCTAGTATTTCTGATGCTACAACATTCTGGAGACAAGTACGAAAGATAAACTCCAAATCATCTGTCACTTCCTCGATACAAATGAATGCTTGGTTCGAGCACTTCAAGAAAGTGTTCGAAGAATGTTTTTGTCCACCCTCCATACAACTCGAAAGTAACATACTCAGTGTTGGGGTAACGGAGTTAAGTCCCTTAGACGATGCCATTACTAAAGGAGAGGTTGTATACGCAATTGCAAAACTAAAAAATGGTCGGGCAGTGGGACCAGACGAAATAAACGGGGAAACGATTAGATGCATGCCTGAATCGATGATAATGGTCCTTACTAAATTATTGAATAAGATCTTTTCCATGGCCTATTTTCCTGAAAAGTGGCAAGAGTAGATAGTCTTGCCATTACACAAGAAGGGTGATATTCATATTCCGGATAACTATAGAGGCATATAACTTACGAGTATCCTCAGCAAAGTATTAACATCTATACTCACCAGCAGGCTGCAGGATTGGGCGGAAAGTACTAATGTTGTTGTGGAGGAACGGGCTGGTTTTCATCGGGGCTACAGCACTGTAGACAATATTTTTGTGCTTCAGGCCTTGGTAAAACGTAATTTGTTGAGGAGAAGGAAGGTCTGTGCGGCCTTTTTGACTCACATGCGAAGCAAAAGTGAGTCTATGTACTGAGCCGTTTCGTCCGTCCGTCCGTCCGTCCGGGCGTCCGGGCGTCCGGGCGTAAAAAACTTAAACGTTGGATTTTTCTCGGAGACTATTAAGTCTATCAACACCAAATGTGGCATGATGGTGTATGATGACAAGGCCTCAAAAAACATACATAGTGACTTGACCTTGCTTCAAGGTCAAGGTCACAGGAGCCATAAATGTGGTCTCAAAAACAGTCATTTTTCACATTTTCCCAATTTTCTCCCACGTTATTGAGAATGGCGACCTCAGCTACAAGTGGTATATAGGTCAAAGCAAGCCCTATCTATTGATACCAGTTTGGTTGACCTTGCTTCAAGGTCAAGGTCACAGGAGCTCTTCAAAGTTGGATTGTATACATATTTTGAAGTGACCTTGACCCTGAACTATGGAAGATAACTGTTTCAAACTTAATAATTATGTGGGGCACATGTTATACTTTTATCATGAGACACATTTGTTCACATAACATCAAGGTCAAGGTCACTTTGACCCTTATGAAATGTGACCAAAATGGGGTAGTGAACCACTAAAAGTGACTATATCTCATGGTAGAAAGTGCCAATAAGCACCATTGTGCTTCCTATGTCTTGAATTAACAGCTTTGTGTTGCATGGCCTTGGATGACCTTGACCTTGGGTCAAGGTCACATGTATTTCGGTAGGAAAAATGTGTAAAGCATTTCTTTGTGTATGATGTCATTGGTAGGTTTAGTTGTTTGACCTTGAAGGTCACCTGAAGGTCAAGGTCATATAAAGGTCAAGGTCAAGCATGTGAGTCGTATGGGCTTTGCCCTTCTTGTTTGACTTTAAGAAGGCGTTCGATATGGTTAACAGGACCGTGCTCTCGGATATCTTTATTTCCTATGGAATTAGAGGAAGGATGTTGAGCATGCTCCAGGCGGTATACTCAAAAGTGATATGTAGAATAAGATGCAACGGATGCTACTCGGACCACCTAGAATGTTTCTCGGGACTGAAACAAGGCTGCAAGATGAGCCCGATAATATTTTCCCTCATTGTGAACTATGTGACCAAGCTAGTGATTCAAAATGGTAAACATGAAATCCAAATCATGCCTAGCAATAGTGTATTATATCTGCTGTTATTCGCCGATGACGTTGTTCTCGTTTCTGATACTGCTATGGGTTTGCAAAACCAATTGAATCAACTACAGAAGGGAGCTGATACTGTTGGTCTGACAGTAAATCAAGAGAAAACCAAAGTGGTTGTTTTCCGTAACGGGGGCTTTTTCGGGGAAAATGAAAAATGGCATCGTGTGGCGAACGGTTGGAAGTAACCTCAGAATACAGATACCTTGGCTCCATGTTTACTACAAGATTGTCGTTCAATTTGCTCTAATTAGATCTTGTTCGTAGAGCTAAGGCTAGTGCTGCTCAGATCACAAGGTGTATCCGAAAGTTACAATGTTTATCACCCGATATCTTCTTTAAAATGTTTGATGCACAGGTGTCCAGTGTTCTTATGTATTCGGCAGAGATATGAGGTCTGGATAACTGTTCAGTCATTGAGAATGTACATATCCAAACAATGAAAAGATACCTCAATCTACCGTCAAGGACTCCAAATCTGATTGTCTACGGCGAATGTGGAAGACACCCTGTGTATATCAGTTGCATCATACGTTCTTTGAAGTACTGGTTACGGATATTACGTAAGGAAACTTCACGTTACCCTCATCTAGTTTATAAGGTGATGTTAAATTCATGCAATCAACAAAATTGGGCAAATAAGATCAAGGAAGTGTTGTATAGATGTGATTTTCAACACATATGGGATAATCAGATGTTGCATAACGATAGAGAATTTTTCAAAGATTTGAAAGGGCGCTTAGTCCGTGGCTATTGGTCACAAACCATGTGGAATAGCGAAAGGTACTCGTTCTCCAGGAAGTTTAAAACATGGACAAAAGAAAGCTATTTATTTGTTCTAGACATAAAGTATTTACGTGACGTATACATTCAGTTAAGAACTGGTTTCAGCGAGCTGTTCTGTCACAAGAATAGATACAAAGATAGAGCGGAAGATAATTTGTACATCTGTCCTGCTTGTAGGGAGACTTTTGAGTGTGAAATTCATTTCCTATTTGCTTGTCCATTGTATGAAGACATTAGACAGAAGTATTTTTCATTTGATTTCCCTTCTGGAATAAAAAGCGCTGATGTTCTATCAACACAGGATTGTACACAAATAAGAGCATTGGCAATTTATCTATACCATGCGTTTAAGAGAAGACGAGAGGCGCTTGAGACTGATTTTTCCTCTGCCGACGCAGTATGATCACCATGATTGTTGTGACAGGCTGGTGGCCTAACAAATAAACAGTTCAGTTCAGTTCAGTTCTCTCTCTCTCTCTCTCTCTCTCTCTCTCTCTCTCGCTATATATATCTCTCTCTCATTGCATGTTGACTGAAATCAATTGAAGGCTTAGAATAGAATGCATTAAAACCCAGCAGATTTTCATGAGCCGTCACATATGTTGACTCATTCAAACTTCAATTATGTCTTCTAAAACGCATCACCGGGCTCGCAAACCCAAGATGAGAAAATCCCCTTTTCATATCTTACCTTCTTAGCAGAGTTAGTCCTTCAATCAATAACTCTACTTGACCCGATCTCCATTTGCGAACAGCGGGTTCTCATTCGTCCATCATTTATATTCAAACTATTAAAATCTCCTTAAAGATATAGCCACCACTCTTGCTAATTCAAGATAAGAAAGCTATTCATTCCATACTTTTAAATGTAGAGCTAGTCTTCCATTCAATTTATCTAATAGACTCAATCCCCAATCAGGGACAGTAGGTTCTCATATGCTCATTACATACATTGACTCCATTCAAACTTTATAATTATCTCTTTAGAATCCTTACCACAACTCTTGCAAATTCAGGACATGAACACTGTTTCATTCTTTCTTTTTAGAGGTTAGTCTTTTAATCGGTTCTCCTAATCGATCCCAATCTTCAGTCAGGGTATATTGACTCCATTCAAACTGTCAATGATATGTTCACAATGTACCACAGCCTTTGCAACATCAAGATAAGAAAACCCCATTTCATCCCATGCGTTTATTGCACAGCTAGGCTTTCAATCTTATACTGTTTAATACTCTAATAGACTATAATCTCCAATCACTAAGAACAGGTTCTCATTAGCCCTTCAATGTATGACCATCTACCACATGATAAGAAGTATGTTCTCTATGGAACATTCTGCGCTATCTATATTTTCTTAAAGTGGAGACATTTTTTTCTTCAACGATGTAGAAAGCTTGCATGTTGGAGAGGTAGCGACAAAGTAATGAGCGACTGAAAATTGGTACCCACTGGTATGACGTCTTGAGGAAACGGAATTTATTGCTTAGGAAATGTGTGTGTGTGTGTGTGTGTGTGTGTTTCAGATTGATTCATGTACAAACCATAGCATTCTGCTAGGAAGGAAACATATATATTACAAAAGATCCATGAATGAATTGCCTTTATTTGAAGACTTTAATACATTTATGTTTAATGTGTTGAATATAGAAGAGTGTGCAGCTAGAATGGCAGGTTATTTTGATAATTTTAAGTTGAAGCCGAATTCTTTTTTCCAGGAACGAGGGCAGTTGTGATTGCATGTACATTTCTGTTACAATTACTATGATCCAACCTTGATAGTTATATCCTTTTTTTGAAAATAAATTGTTTAAAAAAGGAAATATGTATATGGCAACTCAGCGTTGTCATCATAGTGGGAATTTTGAATGTGTTGCATCAGCTCAGCTGACCAGCTAAACGGTTGCCGATGAAAAGCTCAGAAAAACACTATGTTTTGCCATAAACAAATGGATGTGGGTTCCAAAACTATCAAGTTTTCAATACTGACATACGTAACCTCTCTCACTGTATTTGGCCAAAATTTCGAAATGAAGCTGATAATGTCCATCTCATTTTTTGGCAGAGGGTCATTTAATGTATAATGACTCCATTAAAGCTGTCAATAGTCTCATAGAATACATACCACCACCCTAGCAAATTCAAGATGATAGAATCATATTTCATTCCATATATTATTTTTTAAAGTAGAGCTAGACTTTCAATCGCTTGTTCTAACCGACACCAATTTCAATAAAGCACAACAATTCTCATTAGCTCATCAAATCTATAGGTTCCATTCTAATCGTCAATAATCTGTTTGAAAATTACCACTGTCCCTGCAAATTTAAGTTGAGAAAACCCTGTTTCATTCGACACCTTAAAAATAGAACTAGTCTTCCAATCGATTACTATAATGGACTTTAATCTCCAATATCCCTTCTAATATATTGATTTCATTAGAATTTTCAATTATCTTGTCAAAAAAGCAACTACTGCACCTGCAAATTCAAAATGAGAAAACCTACTTTAATTGCATTCTAAACATTTTTAGTTAAGCTAGTCTTTCAATCGATTCCTCTAATGAACTCCGATCTCCAGCCACGGACAGCTTCCAAGCAAGCACATGTTTGCACCGCGACATTTCCAAATGACTGGTGCACAGCGATGCAAGGGGGAAATGAGCGTGGCGAGGTTGGAGTCGGCATTTATTCCCTTCATCTCGCAACAAGCCCTTGCTATCGGCACAGGCTCAGAGAGGATTTCATGGGAGGTCTGGAAATGTTGGAAAGCCTGTACATGCCACTATCACTGCCCTGCCGGAATGGCCAGTTTTATTGCTTCTATCTCTGCGGGTGCCGCACCATGCTCTTTCTAGGAGGAACCTTCCTCGGACATCCTCCATCGCTGCCCAGAACGCTTGTTGCCATGGCGGTGATGGTGGTCTGGGAGAAGATGGTTTTATTGTCTTCAAGACTTGGATTGGCTTCAGGGCATGCTTCT
Source organism: Theodoxus fluviatilis (assembly GCA_034096865.1). Lineage (NCBI taxonomy): Eukaryota > Metazoa > Mollusca > Gastropoda > Cycloneritida > Neritidae > Theodoxus > Theodoxus fluviatilis. Next base: position 30,673 of record JAWQFJ010001841.1, on the reverse strand, counting down.
TCTCAGGAGTTTAGCGGTGGCTGGCGCTCATGTTGAGTTTTTCGTTGACGTTCAATCCCAGGCTTTGTTTAAAGAGCGTCTTGGATTAGACCCAGCTGACGTCTTGACTAATGTTCAATCATTAGTCATCTTCAAACCGCCGGAAAGTATTCGTGCTGTTTTGCAAAGGAAATGAAATTTATCGCGTGGCAGTGCTGATGTACTTGATTAACCGAGAAATGCTCTATCGACTGAAATTATTTCTGCTTGAGACCGACCACTCGAAACAATACATTTGCAGATTCAAGGCACAAACTGGAGCTGTTTTACGAACGAGTGGGGAGCACAGCGAGATTGATGACGAGAAACTTCTCTCCTTCAACTCCTCTTTCCAAAGTGTTTCCACACATTTTCCAAATAAGAACGAAGGAGTAGTCGGATGCCGAACGTACGTGTCCACCTAGCTGTGACCGCTGTCCTGTCCTCCACATCTCCACCTCCTTGCTGTGTTCTGGACTCAAACTTTCTGCTGGCCATGTCTGTTGGACAGGGTCGCATCACAGCCTTCAGCCGAGGTAGCACACCATTTGAGCCGCACACCATGCCTTTCCTGGCTCCTCTCTGGCGACGGAAGCCCGTCCAATCCCCTAAGTCCGCCATTGATGGCCTCAAAGCAAGGGTGGCAGCCGGGTAGGAAGCCAGGAGACTGCGTGTCCTGAAGTAAGAGGATTCATCGACTGGCCTCCAGTGCGAGGGCCTCCCTGTCTTGGCATTATTGACTGCCGCCATGCTGGGAATATGACATTGATTATGCCGTCCCTGCCCTTCCAGCTCCTTCTTGCCTGGTAGGGTATCAATGGCGTCCAGTGCTTGCTGAGGAGTCCTAAAGAGCCACTGCACTCGAATAGGAGTGGAATAGCAGGAAAATTGTGTGATGGCTGTTTTCGTCTGGGATGAATAGGCAAAGCCTACTGAGCGGAGTGATTGTGTGATCGAGGCTTTTGCTTGCTGACTCGGCCTGAAGGGTTGTTCTTGTTGAGAGCAGTGTGGGCGTCCAACAATGACCGTATGTTATGCCGCCGCGAGACGTATTAACAATGTTTGCCAACTGGAAGAACAATGGTGAATTATTCACGCTCCACGCATCTACACACACGTTTTCTTGTAAGCCGGGGCACAGACACAAACAAACACATACCACGCATAAGCGCATTTACAAATGTAGGCACACAGACACAAACACCCACACGCACATACACCCGCAAGGGCAGGGAGGGAGGGGGTGAGGGACAGAGATAGAGAGAGGGAGGGAGAGAGAGAGAGAAAGAGAGAGAGAGAGAGAGACAGAGAGAGAGACAGAGAGACAGAGAGACAGAGAGAGAGAGACAGAGAGACAGAGAGAGAGAGAGAGAGAGAGAGAGAGAGAGAGAGAGAGAGAGAGAGAGAGAGAGAGAGAGAGAGAGAGAGAGAGAGAGAGAGAGAGAGAGAGAGCAAAAAATACACCTTGCACACAACATGGAGTACGCGTACGGACAGACGCAGGCATGCATTTACACACTCACCCTCACTCACTGACGGATACACACTTACACACGGATACATAAGCTAGCAAGCAAGCGCACACACAAGACATGCACAAGCGCGCGCACACACACACACACACACACACACACCACATACACACACACACACACACGCACACACGCACGCACGCACACGCATACACACACACACGCACACACGCACGCACGCACGCACATACACACACACACGCACACGCATACACACGCACACACGCACGCTCGCACACACATACGGGTGAGGGTGAGCGAGTGTTCAGCTAAAAGGAAGGAATAAAGGATTTGATGACACTATACAGTTAATGAGAGAACATGAGTTTTGTTCAGAATGGAGCAACTTGTCTAGACACATGCTCGAGCATGCACACACACAACTCACGAGCTTGCCTTTGTGCACTCGTCTCATATGAAGTCTACAACTGACGGTCACAATGCTGTAAACCGTATTCAAACAGCGAAGATTTAATGAGTTGCTGTTTATTCGCTTTCCTTCACCAGCAAGAGTCGGAAACAAAATGGATTGGATCAGACATTCCACGTTTAGGTACGTCTGGCATTTCGCCCTCAACCACGCAGTTAATAGTTGTGATTTATCACAGCTTTGCCAAGAAAAATACGAGAATGAAGCAATCTTGATAGAATCTTGCTTCTCTCTTGTTGCAACACCCAATGCATATGTATGAGTAGTGTCAAAATGCTGAAGCTCAATTTTTAATGTTTGATAGGCTTTGTTGTAAACACGCATAGTCACCCACATTAGCGAGTGTATCATGAAACACTGATCAATTGTTGTAGCTCTCAAGTCTAAGTGGTGGTGTTGCTGCTGCTGCTGCTGTTGTTGTTTTGTTGTTGTTGTCGTTGCTGCTGCTTTTGTTATAGTAAAGTACAAAACAGTTCAGACCTAGACAAATGTGATAATTTACCTATGAACTTGCTAACTTCGTATTTGGTGTTTTTGCTACCGCAGTTGTTTTATTGGTGAATACACGAGGTTGATCTGTTAAATGCCCAGAGATATCAGGTTTAATGCATCGATTGTGCCTTCATTACTTAGTGAGTTGGGGTCGAGACTTCTCCACGGCATAGAATATGTGTCTCCTCAAAACTACCCATGCTTCTTAATTTTACTACTTTAATAACATGATGATTACATCTCCGGTATGAAAAGACAGAATAGAGGCGTCGAGATGCACGCAGCGTTATTATTAAATTTGCGAAATATATTGCGTCGTAACATGAAAAAAGACAAGAATCGTCACAACCGGGAAAACCACATTTTTGATCACTCTTTTTATTCGCATTTTGTTGAAATAATGTAAAACTCCGGATGATATAATGTTACGTGGCCTTGTTTTAAAAAAAGGGTTCCATCTGTATGTGGACATTTGAGGAGCGATGGGATAAATCATTATGCTGCCTTTCTTCCTTTTCATGCACCCACCAGATGATGTCTGATTACTTGTGGTTTATTGCTTTTGTTGGCTTGAGATTTAGAGAAAGACGTGTGCTATCAAATGATGTTTAAGTCGACGCAAATGTTATGTTATGTGTTCATGTAGTCGTTCCTGATTGCAAATATTGTATCAACCAGAAAAAGATCATCGAACAAACACATAGTTCAAATATAGTGTTGTTCATGCATGTACATCACAGAGTAGAACAAGTCTATAAAAAGAATCGCCCATCCTCCTCTCGTCCTCCTTAACCTCACCTCATCCCACCATTTTAGGCAAATCACATAAGTAAAGATAAAACAATTAGTTTCTTGATGCAATTATAATACAAGCACATTCGTGTCATGCTTGAGGGCTTTCTTAGGAAATTAACCCGGCTATGAAAAGAGGCAGGGTTTACCTGGACACCATATAATTCAACGTAGAATTCCGTCTACGTGTTAAGGGCACCATTTTGATATGCTCGCTGGCAACCCAAGTTGACGTAGAAGCCACCCTGGAACTTTTTTCTTTCTTTTGGCAATGGGGGTTGCAGACTGAGGTCAGGCCGTTCAAAGGGGCGTCTAATCAGAGCTGAAGAAAGGCTTGAAAAGGCAGGGTTCCGCGGGGAAATATCACGCACCATCGCACCATCAGCCGCTCTTGCCCATGGTTGCGACGAGCAATACCATGTCAGGATGGGATTTTCCACTCTTGGGGTTTCAAAAGAACACCGTCTTTCATCTCTGGCGTGGCCACTCTCTGGAATGCTAGGATTCCAATAGGTTTAATGGAGCACCCCCTTCTTTTGTCAGTCCGGGATTTTTTGTGCAGTCATCTTCGTGTTAGAGGACTTTGCAGTCATAAAGTGAAAGACGTCGGATTTTGACTTGCAGATATTTCACCTCGTGCTAAGCTTTCTCGAAGCTCTCATACGTCTGTCCAAAAGGAAGATTGCATTTGCAGTTGTTTGTTTCCTCGGAGAAACTAGCTCACTTATTTGCCTTGATTGAGCTGCAGTCGTGAAACCGTGAATATGCTTGTCAAAATGAGCCATGTGTGGGCGGATGTGAGTGCATATGCACGCGTGTGTGTATGCATGTGTGTTTGCGCATGTGTGTGTGTGTGTGTGTGTGTGTGTGTGTGTGTGCGCGCGTCTGCTTGTGTATGTGAGTGTGAGAGCGTGTGCAGTGAAATCATGTGTGCATCTTTTTAGTTTGTGTAGGTGAATTTTCGTGCGTATGTCTAGTGAGCATGCGAGTCTCTTTATGACAATGTGTTTCAGTACACGTTTCTACAGGCGCGTGAGACATCCGCTGTTCTGTAAGTATGATTCGGTTTTCCCTACTGCTGGCAATACCGTGTAAATGTGACCTGAAGCCGTTCTTCCAAATCGCAAGATGATTGTGGCCTTTTCACTGACGCTCTCTCTGCACAGTAGTATTCAGGGATGACCCATCTCTCGCACAGGCAGGAGTCTGGGGAAGTCTAGTCTTACCCTCGACCCACATTGGGTGACATTGCTTAGTATCCAACGTTGTCGCAGAAGTGTTGCGACGAGCTCAGGTCAGGGGTATCGAACAACTCACAATGAAGGTCTGGCCAAGATTTGGGGGGCATGTGAGCTGGATGGAGGGCGCGCGTCTTGGAGTGTGGAAGGAGGAACCCAGGGGGCCAGTCAGGCCCTTAAATGACAACCTCAAATGACCCCTTAAACCCAGCAATATCCCTCTTCACAACCGGGAGATTATTGCGTTAGACTGCAGCGCGTGAAATTTTTAAGCTAGACGCCTCAGATTTAGAAGAGAAACGCCTCGTCTACAAGGAAAGAGTACAAAGCCCCACCGAAGTGATCAGGCCCTCTGCACACGACGCGCCCAAGCGACAATGTTTCCTTGCATCTCGCCACGCCGAGCCTCTCTTTCACGAGGTAGTCCTGCTGTGCTACATCATACTACATGGCTACTATCGTGTAACTCGAGGTAGTTCTACTGTGCTACATCATACTACATGGCTACTATCGTGTAACTCGAGTTAGTCCTGCTGTGCTACATCATACTACATGGCTACTATCGTGTAACTCGAGTTAGTCCTGCTGTGCTACATCATACTACATGGCTACTATCGTGTAACTCGAGTTAGTCCTACTGTGCTACATCATACTACATGGCTACTATCGTGTAACTCGAGTTAGTCCTACTGTGGTACATCATACTACATGGCTACTATCATGTAACTCGAGGTAGTTCTACTGTGCTACATCATACTACATGGCTACTATCGTGTAACTCGAGGTAGTTCTACTGTGCTACATCATACTACATGACTACTATCGTGTAATACGAGTTAGTCCTACTGTGGTACATCATACTACATGGCTACTATCATGTAACTCGGTGGTTTCTCTCTGGAGCTCCTCTCTGATTGGTTGATTGATGTCTGCGCCGCTGCTTCGTCGCCGGCAAATAGACTGCGGTCTATTTGACGCAGCGAGCTTTATAATTTTTCATTCATGCACGATCTGCGTGCGGCTTCGTCGCTTCGTCACTTCATGCTTTAAGCCGGTGCTTAGTTAGATGACGCTAATCCAGACACAAAATTCGGGTCCCGCTCGCAGCATTTTTATGACTGGCCGAGACTAGCTGCCTCGTGCCCTGCTCCACCGTTTACTTCTTCTCCAGTTCGCACTTAAAACGCTTGCGGCTTGTGGACCCTGAAATACGGAAGTTGTAATTTTATAGAATTTTTGCCTGGACACTGAGTGTGGGGCATTAGTATCTGGTAATTAAGTACCGACTTTACATCCTCAATTTACAGACATCCCTGTGCTTCCTCCTTTGGTCTCCGCTGACGTCTGCGACGCCATTGACGTCTTGGTAGTTGACAATTAAGGACATCCATGAAGATAAATGTGGACAATGTGCAAGACGAAGGGCCCTTAGGCATCTACAATGCTTGCCCCTCCAAAAGAGCAGCAATCATCCAAAAGCCAGGGCATACCATGGCGATACGGAGAGATTTGAACGAAGAACAGACGTGGCTGTATAGATGTAGGTTGTGTTGATGCTTTACTCTTTGACAACAGAAATGTTTCTTTTCAAAGAGAGCTTGTATACAAGACTGTGATAGCGTTGGTGTGCCCTGCGGTGAGATAGGATCTGATTTCCACGTCAGCAACCTCTTTCAAAGTTGTGAGACGAACAGACATCCCCGGTACTTTAAAACTGTTTTGTTTGCCCGTGTTCTTACCCGGGTTCGCAAAAGCGTTTCCCATGTTGAGAGAACTCGAACGTGGTTTGTTCGTAAGTGTGGATGTAGTGGTATACATGTATGCTAACGACTTTGGTATCCTTGTGTGTGGTGTGTGCGAGCGCGCACGCGTGTGTGTGTGCGCGTGTGTGTGGTGTGTGGTGTGTTTGTTTGTGTGGTGTGGTGTGGTGTGTGTGTGTGTGTGTGTGTGTGTGTGTGTGTGTGTGTGTGTGTGTAAGTAATTTGCTAGTGAGTGATATATATGTATTTGTACGTGCGTTATTGAATGTAAATGTTAATATACGCTTGCGTATGCATGCGTACGCCACGCACTTATGCGTGTTTGAACGTGCTAGTGCGAGCGCGCATGTGTAAGTGTGTGTGTGTATGTGTGTGTGTGTGTGTGTGTGCATGTATTTGTGCGCATGTACGTATGCTTGTGCAAATGTATATGTGTACATACTTGTCTTTCTGCTTGTGTATGAATGTACTCGTGTACACTCACATTAGTACGAACTCTAACTGATAAACTTGTGATCTTGTTCATATTTAGTTGCCTTGTGTGTGTGTGTGTGTGTGTGTGTGTGTGTGTGTGTGTGTGTGTGTGTGTGTGTGTGTGCGTGTGTGTGTGCGTGCGTGTGGTGTGTGTGTGTGTGTGTGTGTGTATCTATGTGTGTGTGTGTGTCTGTGTGTGTGTGTGTGTGTGTGTGTGTGTGTGTGTGCGCGCGCGTGGGTGTGTGTGTGTGTGTACATTTTTACATGTCATTTCGGTATTTGCATGTTTACGCATCGCACCTCCTTCACATCTCTCTGGTGCTCCGTGTTGCAGGTCGTATACACCTTTCACCTCCTCTGTACATGTAGTGCAGGAAACGGCACCAAAACAAAACTTCCTGGAGGCTCGCTTCTTGTTAATTATAATAGCTCGCGCATCGGCAGCTTTCTGAGGAAGGGGAAGCATCTTCGCAGCTGTTTTCACCGAGAATCGAGGAGCATTTACCGAGAGCTCGGTAGCCTGCCGAGTGTTCCCTCAAACGGCCAGGCAGGGTGGAGGCCGTTTTTGTGGTCAGGCTTCTGGGAGGTAATGGTATCGGAAGGGGAAAATCAATGAAGACTTTCCAAGCTGTCTTTCTTTGTGTCTCCCTCTCCTGCAGCCCACGCCGATACTTGGCAGCGGCGCTTGGCCTCGCGAGCTGAGGTGGAGCGGGGGGACGAGGAATGAGTGCTGAAAATACCTGCCTGGTGGTTTCGTGGGCGAGATGGATGGCTGTCCTGTCGTTTCTTTGCCTTCAGTTTCGCTGGCTGCTTGGCCGTCTTTATTGGGGACGATGAAGAGAAATGAGTGCGAGAAAGGAGGCTAGGCCTTCGAAGTTCCCTGGTTAATTCCAGGCCTGTATGACATCTATCGGGAGATGCCTTCATGCCCCAGGCAATTTATGGCAGTTTTTGCTTATTTCCTTCCCGCATTTTACGAACAAGATCCAGTTATTGCTACGAAGTACGACACGGCTTTTACAGCGCCTCTACTTTGAGAGCACACGATTTATGGCGCGCTGTCAGTTTCGGTCGTGCGGAAACCTGCAAAAAACCATAAGATGCCTCGACGGAAAGATGCTTGCAGAGACAGGCGTAAATGGGTGTGCAGTCTTACTCACACCTTTGCACCCTCCCCCCTCTCCCCCACCCCTCCCTCCTTCCCCTCCCCTCCCCCCCTCCCTCCCCTCCCCCCTCCCTCCCCTCCCCCCCCTCCCTCCCCTCCCCCCTCCCTCCCCTCACCCCTCCCTCCCCTCACCCCTCCCTCCCCCCTCCCCCCCTCACCCTCTCCCTTCCCCCTCCCCCCTCCCCCTCCCCCCTTCGCCCCTCCCCCCTCCCCCCTCCCCCCCCCCCCCCCCCCACTCATAGATTAGTTTTATTAGAACACCAAATTTTCGTTTATCTATCGAGAGAAATAATTGGAGTGCAATAGAATCGTCTCTTTTTACTCTTGATGGTGTTTTGGTAGGTTAAATCATTGGGATGTGGTGCTTAAGTCACGTGACCAACCTGTGTCAGAGATGGTATATATCTCTGTGTTCAGAATGAGCCTCATTGGCAGATTGCGTCACGTTTGGTGACTGTAAAGTGGATGGTTCGATCCTGCTGTAAACTATGATAACAATATTTAACGTTTCCCATCAAACGCAGTAATTTGTGTAAGCTTTGAAAATATAGATGTTTGATAATATTTCCTGTTATGACTTTCTGTTTTAAAATGCTCACGTTGCGTTTTAAAGTAATCAAATGGATGAAGGCTGTAGAGGAATGTAGTGTGTAGACATAGGTAGATTACTTTTCAATTTTTGTGACGGTGATGTACTTCAAAGAGGATAAGCAACCGCATTATATTTGTGTGACATGCATGTATTCATGTGGGTATTTGAACGTGTCTACATGCTATCGTCTTTAGAGCAGCTGTGCGTCGTCGCATTATTTTCCCAAGCCTGATTCGACCGTTGTGTTCTCTTTTAGTGTAGGGGAGATAACTCCAGTTTATTGTACAGTGCCGTATCTCCCAAACCATGTGACTATGTACCATCGGACATTCTGATCACAAAATAAATGTATAACGGAATTTGCGTGATTTTAGTAAACATGGGACAGCCAAATGTTCTAGCTCGGTAGCTGCAGAGTTAAAAATGCTAATTCCCTTGTTTATTATTTTTTCCTCCATTGTGCGAAGCATCAACTGAGACCAATTGAAAATTGCTCTTTTGCACTGATTTATGGCTCTCATGTAGGAGTTACCAAAGTTGGGTTTTTTATAAGACAAAAATGTGAGCTGATTAGAATAATCACAGGTTTTCTTGTAATGATGTAATTTTGTTCAGTTTCCTTGTTTGGGGCAACGAAGAGCAGCGAAATACCAAGGGAGATAAATCTGGTGCCAGTGTGTCATGAGGTTTGCGCTTGAGCTGTGCCATGCGGTGCTTGCCTGCAGTTCAAGATGGGGTATTATATATATATATATATATATATAACCACCACACCGTCGTCAGCACCATCATCATCGTCGTCGTCGTCAGCACCATCACCATCGTCGTCGTCGTCAGCACCATCATCATCGTCGTCGTCGTCAGCACCATCATCATCGTCGTCAGCACCATCATCATCATCGACGCTGTCATTATGATCTTTGACGTCACTGCCGACTTCTTCAGTCATTCCCCCCTTCCTTTTGTTTTTCTTTCTTTCTTTCTTTATTCTCTCTCTCTCTCTCTCTCCCTCTCTCTCTCTCTCTCTCTCTTTTGTAAGAAAGGCAGAAATGCCTAAAATTTCATCCTTGATAAATAAAGAATCAATCAATCAATCAATCAATCTCTCTCTCTCTCTCTGGCTTTCTCGTTTTCTTTCCCTCATTTTTCTCTGTCTTTCCCTTTCATTCTTTTTCTTTCTCTCTTCTTTTTTCTCTCCGTTTCTTTCTCTTTTTCTTTCTTTTTATTTATCATTCCTGTCTTTATCTTTTTTTCTTTCTTTCTTCTTTGTTTTTCCTGTCCTTTTCTTTCTTTCTTTTCTTACTTTATTTTTCTTCCTTTTTGTTTATTTTTATTTCTTCATTTTCTTACTGCCTTTTTACATGTCTCCCTTCTTTTTTCTCCTTTGTAAAGGACGCTAAAAGTTGCAACAACTACGAAGAAAGTCAGACAGACACACAGAGAGATGGAGAGAGAAATGGAGATACACGCACATACACGCAGGGAGAGAGAGAGAGAGAGAGAGAGAGAGAGAGAGAGAGAGAGTCTGTAAATGCATTTATATGTTAGCATGCACACGTGTTGATGTGCATGCTTGTGTGGCGGTGCGAACATGTGTGCCTTTGTTTCCCTCTCGTTTTTTGTGTCCTGCATCTCCCCACCCTTCCCACGCCAATCTCTGTCTATCCGCCTGCCTGACTTGCCTTCTTTCCTGCCTGCCTGTCTGTCTGTCTGTCTGCCTGCCTGCCTTCCTGCCTGTTTGTCTGTCTGTCTGCCTGCCTGCGTGCCTGCCTGTTTGACTGTCTGCCTGCCAGCCTGCCTGCCAGCCAGCCTGCTTGTCTGCCAGTCTCTCTGTCTGTGTGTCTGCCCTTCTGCCCGCCCGCCTGCCTGCCCGCCCGCCCGCCCGTCCGTCTCTCTCTCTCTCTCTCACTCTCTCTCTCCTTCCCTCTCGTAACCATCCCGCACCCCCACCCCCCCACCCCTCTCTCTCCCTCTTTGTCACTCTCTCTCTCTCTCTCGCCCACTTTGTCACTCCCTCTCTCGCCCACTTCACGCAGCTGATGCATACGCCCACGCCAGAGTGATGTAGGTGAAAGTGTTGGGCGGGAACCAAATCCGATGTCGCGTCCCTAAACCTCATGAGTCATGCACGCCAAGGGAGTGATAATGGGTGTAGTGTCTCCGCTGTGTTCTCCCTCAAGACGTCCAACTCGGTACCGACTCCACATGCAGCTCTGCCGTTACAGGAATGGTTGTCATAGTTTTCTGTGCGGTCAGTGCAGGAGCCAGACATACGGATGTGTAGTACTAGCGAAAGGTGGCTAAGATGAAGCAGACCACGAGAGAGAGAGAGAGAGAGAGAGAGAGAGAGAGAGAGAGAGAGAGAGAGAGAGAGAGAGAGAGAGAGGAGAGAGGTTTATGGAGAGAGATTTCTGGAGAGAGAGAGAGAGAGAGAGAGAGAGAGAGAGAGAGAGAGAAGAGAGAGAGAGAGGTTTATGGAGATATATTTATGGAGAGAGAGAGAGAGAGAGAGAGAGAGAGAGAGGAGAGAGGTTTATGGAGAGATATTTCTGGAGAGAGAGAGAGAGAGGTTTATGGAGAGAGGTTTATGGAGAGATATTGAGAGAGAGAGAGAGAGAGAGAGAGAGAGAGAGAGAGAGAGAGAGAGAGGGTGTGTTGTTGTAGAAATGGAGAAGAGACAGAGGTAAAGAGGGGCAAACGGACGGATTGACGGACGTTTGGACAAAGAGAGGACATATACACAAGCAAGCACACACACACACACACACACACACACACACACACACACACACACACACACACACACACACACACACACACACGGATAGATGGTAGGAAGCAGGTGGTCAACCAGCCAGACGGATGGACAGATATACACACAGACAGACACACAGACAGATAGACACACAGACAGATAGACACTTAGACAGATAGACACACAGACAGATAGACACACAGACAGATAGACACACAGACAGACAGATAGACACTTAGACAGATAGGCACACAGATAGATAGACACACAGACAGATAGACACACATACATATATACACACAGACAGATAGACACACAGATAGACACACAGACAGACACACAGACGAAACAGACGGACGGACAAACACAGACAGATACAGACAGACAGAAACAAGACAGAAACTGAAAGGAGGAAACTAAGAAACAGAATGTTTTCTAGGCTCAGATTGTCAGCAGAAGCAGCTTCATGTTTGACCACCCATGGAGACGTATGATACTCCTCACAGGGTTGAAAAAATGTAGGTCTTCAGTGCAGACGAAGTTTTTCAGTTAGCAAACATCTTCATGAAACTTTGTCTTTGGAGCAAGCTTATGGACCCTGCAGATTTTATAATTGACGGCCGCAGCAGGTGAACTAAAAGATTAAATAAAATCCATGAACTTTTAGAGAGATGCTTGCAGAAGCTCACTATTTTTGCATGTAGTGTTCGTTGTATTTGAACAAGAACGACGAAACCTGTTGTGGGAAAATATTCTTCACGTTGTTCCTGCTCTCCACATGTATGTATGCTCATCATCTCTGTCATTACAGGCATGATCTACTTTCATCATCTAATATTGTCTTCTATGCTTGTACGATATTGTGATCCGCAGTATGATATCGTGACGTCAGGTCGCGATGGGAGGGAGACAGCAATTATACTAATGAGAGATATTCGATGATGCACATGCTCGAATGCATGCGGGCTTTGAAATTTGTATAACGAGAGAGTCTGAGAAAAGAACGAGAGAGAACAATTTTAAAGTGAAAAATGAAGGGGTGGGAGGAGAGAGAGAGAGAGAGAGAGAGAGAGAGAGAGAGAGAGAGAGAGAGAGAGAGAGAGAGAGGAGAGAGAGAGAGAGAGAGAGGGGGGGGGGGAGGGGGGGAGGGGGGGCAGGCAGGCGGGCAGGCAGGCAGACAGGCAGGCAGGCTGGCAGACAGACAGGCAGACAGACAGACACACAGACAGACGCACAGACAGACGCACAGACAGACAGGCACACAGACAGACAGACACACACACAGACAGACACACACAGACAGACACACACACAGACAAACACACACACACACACACACACAGACACACACACACACAGACAGACACACATACACACAGACACACATACACAGAGAGACAGATACACATACAGAGACAGATACAGGCACACACACAGAGACAGATACAGACACACACACATACACAGACACACACACACACACACACACACACATATGCACAGAAAGCAAACACACTGACAGGCAGGCAGGCAGACAGGCAGAAAGCATAGAGACAGAGAGGGAAAGCTTTGCGTGGGTTGGCACAGGCGGATCACACCTGTGTGAAGGATCACCAGATGCTGTGTGGACACAATGCTACTGTTGGCCAGAGGAAGGTGTGGTGTGAAGGATAATATTTGCAAATCGTCATGCATGTGTCAGGCACACGTACGCATAAGCGTCCGTGCAAATTCTGAAAACCGAGAGAAATACGGAAACGCATTTTGAGGTGCATTCATTTTTATAATATTTTGCGACCGTTCTGTCATGCTTTCAAATTTTTTTCCGAATTTCAGGAGTAGTATGCTAGAGTGGAAAACAAATGGAAGTGAGCTAGAAAGAAAGGTTGCTGTGCACAGGTGCATAGCATTTAACTGATAGGTTAAAAGCAGCATTTTTTGTGTAGACGTCGTTACTGAAATAGACTAAGTTTTATGTTGGTATCTTTCTTCGTCTTCCGTCTTCCTGCCTCTGCACGTTGGCGACTTGCCTGCAAACAAAAACGTGTCCCTGCGTGTCTGTCTCAATGGGTCTGCAGCTACATGTATAGTAGCTAGCCTTATGTGATCTGGACGGCCCCGTTCCTCCCTCCCCCCTCCCTCCCCCCCCCCCCCCTCCCTCTCCTCTCCTCTCTCTCTCTCTGCCTCTCTGCCTGTCTGCCTGTCTGCCTGTCTGTCTGTCTGTCTATCTGCCTCTCTGTTTGTCTGCCTGCCTGCCTGCCTGCCTACCTGCCTGCCTGTCTGCCTGTCTGTGTGTGTGTGTGTGTGTGTGTGTGTCTGTCTGTCTGACCGTCTGTCTGTCTGTCTGACCGTCTGTCTGTCTGTCTGTCTGTCTGTCTGTCTGTCTGTCTGTCTGTCTGTCTGTCTGTCGTTCTGTCTGTCTGTCGTTCTGTCTGTCTGTCTGTGTGTGTGTGTGTGTGTGTGTGCGCGCGCGTGCAATGGGCCGGAAGCTTCTGCAATAAATGTCTCGTTCGTTTGTTCCTTCGTTTCCTCTCTATGTCTCTCTCTCTCTCTCTCTCTCTCTCTCTCTCTCTCTCTCTCTCTCTCTCTCTCTCTCCCTCCAAGTTCTTTTCCTCTTTTCACCGTCACCCCCACCCTCCTTTTTATGTAATCCTCTTTCTCTAAACTGCATATCCTCGCTGAATCCCTCTCTCTTTTTCACGCCCCCTCTCTTTTTCACTCCCCCTTCCCCTTCTTCTTTCACTCCCATCCCCTTCTTGCTGCTGGTTACGGGAGTGGTGGTGGTCTGTCGTTGCTGGATGCTCATCGATCCAGTAGCCAGCCTGTCGCCCACCTTGCCACTGCTGCGGGTATCCAAGCGTCGTGGTAATTGGGAAGTTCTGGGACCAGGCCTGGGGTCTCCTGCCTCTCTCTCTCTCTTCCTCTCTGTTTCTTCCTCTCTCCTGCCTGGCTCGCAGAGCTTAAGACTGGATTGCTCGTGCCTGTCAAGGCATCACCTTCCCAGTTCTCGCTGGTGACGTGATCCTCTTTGGAGAGCTCTGAAAGGGAGTACGTAGAGCTCCTCACCACAGAGAGATATTCGCCTGTCAGTCTCTTTACCCAGCCTAGACTAAGGAGACTTTTTCTCGGCCCACTCTGCGATGAATCAGTTCTGGAAGCTGTTGTTCCGGTAAGGTAGACCTGTCAGCCCGTTGATTGCGAAGGAAGCGTTAGTGTACACAGTGATCAACATGTGTTGACGCGTTGCTTGCGTGCAGTGGCCCTATGGAGCTCTGTCAAGCAGTCTGCTGTTTGCGAGTTAATGAAAGACAGTAATGGCACTGTTGACTTATGAGGACGTCCTCTGTGAATGTTGCGGAATCATTTTTTTATGTTAATGATCTGAAGAACGTTTTTTATACGCAGTGCACAGTTATAGACCTTTCGTTGTTTGCGAGTGTTTGAAAGCCGTAATATCCATCTGAATTTGAGAAAGATCTAGTGCGCATTGTCTTAATAATTGCTTTGTTGATGACGTAAATGGCCCAAATGCGGCATTTGTATCAAGTGGTGATTTAGGTATTGTGTTGTATGCAAGTGTTTGAAAGCAGTCATATCAATGCTGAATTTTGTTTTGTTAGCGATGTGAATGGTCCAAAAGACAGTGTTCTGTATGTGGCGATCAGTTAGCTCCTCTGTTGTTTGCAAGGGGTTGAAAGCCATAGTGTCACTGCCGATTTGGGGAAAGATGTAGTGCGAATGCTGCAGAAGTGTTTTGTGGAAGATGTGAATGGCCCAAAGGACGGCTTTTGTACGTAGCGCTCAGCTAGATATCGTGATGTCGGCATATGGTCGAAAGTAGTAATGTCAGTGTTGAATTAAGGACAGATCTAGCGTGATTTGTTGTACTATCGTTTTGTTGATGATGTGTAGGACCCAAGGAAAGGTTTGATGCATGCTGAACTCAGTTGGGTCTTCCGTTTTTTGTGATGGATTGAAATGAATAGTCACACCTGAATTCTGGAAAGGTCTGGTATATTCGAATGTTGTAAAACCGTTCTGTTGATAATGTGAACAGTGTCAAAACACGTAGATGTGTATGTGATCCTTGTGAGATACAGTTTTGCCCCCGTGTTTGTGTGTGGCCTTTCAGCAGATGTCATTTACCTCA
>JAWQFJ010001841.1:0-12753 GCA_034096865.1 Theodoxus fluviatilis | reverse complement strand
TTCGTTCTCTCTCTCTCTCTCTCTCTCTCTCTCTCTCTCGTGAGGGTGGTGGTGTGTGGTATAGCTAGTGAGTGTGTGTGTGTGTGTGTTAGTGTGTGTGTGTGTGTGTGTGTGTGTGTGTGTGTGTGTGTGTGTGTGTGTGTGTGTGTGTGTGTGTGTGTTTTCCATGAAATGACATTACGTAAGGAATATTAAAAATCCTAATCGGAGATCTCCAGAATTCAAAGCCGGACCAATTCAGTGATATTGCTTGGGACATCCATGACAGCACGGATAAAAGGACAGTGAATAAATCTGATTTGCCGTTAATGGACACCCATTAGGGTACTTATTAAATTGAAAACATGTAGGTTAATATACACAGGTTTGCGAAGCTGGCAGGATTTACGACGTCATGTTTCTGTTGAATGGCACTACGCGCTTTGGGCGTTTGTCGCTTGGGTTCAAGGCTGTGGTTGTGTGTCTACAGTGTGAATGTATAACACGGGACAGAGGTGGCACTTCGGACACACTGTGCACCTGTAGAGGCGGAAACAAATGTCGAACTGTAACTCTGACTCGATCATGTCTCTATGACGCCATTCCCAGGCTATCTGGGCCTGGCTTCTCCTCTCTCTCTCTCTCTCTCTCTCTCTCTCTCTCTCTCTCTCTCTCTCTCTTTCTCTCTCTCTCTCTCACTCACTCACTCTCTCTCACTCACTCACTCTCTCTCTCGCTCTCACTGTATGTTTCTCTCTTTTTATGTCTCTTTCTCTCTCTCTTTCTCTCTCTCTGTCTTCCTCCCTCTCTCTCTCTCTCTCTCTCTCTCTCTCTCTCGGTGACTGCCCACCGGACGAGAGAGTGAGAGAGAGAACGGAGAAGAAAAAATGAATTAGAGAGAAAGAAGAACACAGCTCTGAGGAGAGAGAGAGAGAGAGAGAGAGAGAGAGAGAGAGAGAGAGAGTTTCACAGACATGTAGGCAGTCTGACACACTTCTACAGAGTCCTCAACCACCACAAAGTTACCCTGGATACCAAAATGAGAGTTCCATACTGATCCTCTTCCTTCCCTTCTGTATGGTTGCGAGACATGGACACTTCATGCATGCGCCACATCATACAGTTGCAGTGATTCCACCTACGAGCAGTGCGTTTCATCCTCGGCATCAAGTTGCAGTAGAGACCAAATCTTTAAGTCCCATTGGACGGAGCAGAGGACTTGTTTTTACAAACAACAAAGAAGTAAAGTGTTGTGACCCAGCATCTGCTTATACTGATGAGAATTTGAAGTTTTAACAACTACCAGTACTAAACTTTCGCCTCAGATAAGAAATGCAACTCACTGCGTAGCTTTCCGCTGCTGTCCCGCAGCCTTCTTCATCAACTGCCGCTGAAGTTGAAGTTTGTATTTTGCTTACTTTTGCGTCCCATATTCGCACTAATCGCAAGGCTGGAAGCGAGTGGAAAATCGTTGGCATGATATCAATGCCAGTAGCTTTTTAACCTTTGTGGGAACCAATCTGCACAGGAAAAGTGGGATCACGTCGCTCTCGCCAAGTTTTTGGAAAACACTCAGCTGTGTGGAATGAGGTATTTGTACCAATGCATGCCAGTCAAAACCAGTCATAACGATCGAGACGGAGACGTTGAACTGCTGTTTTCCTTTCTTCTTTCTCCTTTCTGATGGTAAGAGTGTGATGCCGCACTACTTCCAACGCTGAGCTAAAAGGATTAAAGCGCCACTGACGCGTAGTGAGTTCATGATGCTCGGAAAAAATACTCTCGTAGGCGACTGTGCCATTTACATCTCGTTCTCCCCGGTCCAGACAACAATGTGCTTCGTCTCTGCATGGACTTTCTTCATTCCAGCGACGACCCCTTCCGACTTTGCTCCTTACCCATCAACACACTTACACTTTTATTGATGTTCTGCATCATGTCGTCACGGATTTTATATATTTTTCCTGCAATATTACTGTGAATTTTGAGGCACGTTTTCATCTCGATCTCATGTTTTCTTTTGCAGCTCAGCCAGATTCTGGGTCACAGTGATCAGCTGTACGTGCGTCTGCCTCCGGGACTGCGCGTGTGGCAGTGCCTGCTTGCAAGCATGTTCACCGTCATCGCTCTGTGGGTGAGTCAGGCGTTGGTTGCTGTGAGCTTTATGGAGACAGGATGTCAGCAATAGAAAGCAAGAGCAGACGTGAAGATTATTGTCCAAAGAAGTGGTTGGAGTGGTCTTTTACTCCCCCTCGGATTTTCTCGGAAGCTGGTTTAATGAGAGAAATGAGAACTGGGCAACTTTGTTCACAGGCCGACTGCCCGTTGAGTGTGATAGTGTATCAGCAAATATAATGTCTCTTCTTACACGGATCAACAATACAAATCGTGCAGCGGTTGATACATTCATGAGGCTGCTACATTGCTGACACAGTCCTTTTCTCTTCTCCTCAAAGCATAATATGTGTACATCGATCGATACATCCTTTGTTGTCCGGTTGGTTTAATGAGAGTGAGAGAGAGGGGGGGGCGGGCCAGAGAGGCAGACAAGCAGATAGAGAGACAGACCAACAGAGAGACAGACAGACAGAGACGAAGACAGACAGAGACAAAGACAGAGACGAAGAAAAAGAGGCGGTGTGGGGTGGGGGACAGAGGGAGTGAGAGATGTGTGTGTGTGAGAGAGAGAGAGATAGATAGATAGATAGATAGATAGATAGATAGATAGATAGATAGATAGATAGATAGATAGATAGATAGATAGATAGATAGATAGATAGATAGATAGATAGATAGATAGATAGATAGATAGATAGATAGATAGATAGATAGATAGATAGATAGATAGATAGATAGATAGATAGATAGATAGATAGATAGATAGATAGATAGAGATAGAAAGAGAGACAGAGAGAAGAAAGACACAGAAACACACAGAGAGAGAGAGAGAAGAAAGACACAGAAACACAGAGAGAGAGAGAGAGAGAGAGAGAGAGAGAGAGAGAGAATTAAAATAAGGCACAGAGAGAGAGAGAGAGAGAGTTAAAATAAAGCAGTCTGACACGTCTCTCAATACTGGATGGCCTCGCCCTCATTGTGATCCGTTATCATTACGCTTCTGGGACCAATTTCTCCTGGCATCAGAGCAGACTTTGGCAGTAGCAGCCAGCAGGCGTGTCATCAGAGAGCACTGCGATAGTATAAGCCGGATACAGCTCTCGGTGGAATTGCAAGGCGAGTGATACGGTGACGCACTGTTGTATCATAGCGACAAGTTGTGCTTCGACGGAGCCATGAAAGTAGGCCCTGGTCGAAAGAAAAGGAGCGGTTTTGATGGATATCGGGAATACGGCGAAGTTGTTAATGAATGCACTGTTGATGAGTCTCTGAAATAGATATATACACACATCGGGACTATTGTTTTCGCAGTGTGATGCAATGCCTTCAAGACTTCACAGTAAATGGGCTTTTAATCGACTGGGCTGAAACAAAAGGGATTAAAAACGTTTGTCAAATGAAAATTGATGGAAAATACTTGTATACAAGTTGATGCTTGCATCTTTGACAGGAAAATGGAGGTAATAGATAGACCACCGGATTCCAGAAGACAAAACAAACAATGATTGCAAAGATCACTTGGGGGGGGGGGGGGTGTGTTGGAATCGCTGGTTTAGTACAGAAACAAACGTTTCGGGCGGAGTGGATAGTCATGCATAAACTCAAGGGCTTTTGTATTGAATTTTTAACGTTTCGTCGTGTGTTATCTTCAATCAAGCCTCCATATTTCCCTTGAAATTTACGACACAAAATGAAACAGCGCCGTCTTTTAAACGTCTTTTTACGAGAGTGTGTCATCGTATTGTGTTCAGGATAAATGAAATGGTGACGATGATTCTAATAATGAGGACCGTGATCATGATGATGACGATGACGATGATGATTGATGATTAATGATGATGATGATGATGATGATGATGATGATGATGATGATGATGATGATGATGATGATGATGATGAATGGAATCTTACACCCTGTCATCCCTTGGGGGCAATGTAATGCCATTGATCACGAAAATCAGTTGAGCAGGTTTGAGCAAGAACAAGACAAGCCTCGATTTTCCTATATATTCTCCTCTTGCAAATCACTTAGGGAGACGCAGTGGGTCCTTTCTCTCTCCCCCCCCCCCCCCCCCTCCCCCCAATGCCCCTGTGGTAGGGAAACGCGGTGGGTTTATTCTTACCTCCAACCCACAGGGAGACGCGGTGAGCCTATTGATATTCTCACTCCCAACGCACAGAGGATATTTCTTGTTTAATGGGGTGGTTGCACTTAGGTCAATGGCGTTGGTTACTCACACCTCCCAATGGTGTCAAGCACTCGCTCAAGGCATTGTCGACATGTCCAGTCCTTTCAGCCTGGCTTTCAGCTGCTTGTCTGCAACCTGGGAAAATGCAGCTTCACTTCCAACACTTCATGGGATTCCGGCACGACGTATTCCGCAGGAAATTGCTTTTGAAGTGCTGCGTGAGAATCGCCTGCCTGACTGAACGTTTTCTCAAGGAGTCTGTGCGTCCCTGTCTCAGTTTGCAAGTTGATCTCTGCCTTCACGAAGCTTTCGCTCTCACGAAGCTTTTGCCCTCACGAAGCTTTTGCCCTCACGAAGCTTTTGCCCTCACAAAGCTTTTGCCCTTGTTTGAGTGAACGTGCCGCGAAATTCACTGCGAGATATCAGGATTGCGTGTTTGGAAACATGATTGATTGTTGTATGAGATTAAATATGTGTGTGTGTGTGTGTGCGCGCGCGCGCGCGCGTGTGTGTATGTGTATGTCCATGCGTGCATTTGTGTGCGTACTTGCGCGTGCTTGCACGTGCGCGCACGTGCGCGTGTGCGTGCTCGTGCGTTTGAATGTGTGTACGTGTGTGTATTTAAGTGTGTGTGTGTATGTGTGTGTGTGCGTGCATCATGCGTGTGTGTGTGTGTGCGTGTGTGTAAGAGACAGACAGACAGACAGACAGACAGACAGACAGACAGACAGACAGACAGACAGACAGACAGACAGACAGACAGACAGACAGACAGACAGAGAGAGAGAGACGGAGACAGACAGAGAAGTCAGAGAGAGAGAGAGAGAGACAGACAGACAGACAGACAGACAGACAGACAGACAGACAGACAGACAGACAGACAGACAGACAGACAGACAGACGACAGACAGACAGACAGGCAGACAGACAGACAGACACAGAGAGAGAGAGAGACAGAGAGAGAGAGAGACAGACAGACACAGAGAGAGAGAGAAAGAGAGAGAAAGAGAGAGAAAGAGAGAGAAAGAGAGAGAGAGAGACAGAGACAGAGAGAGAGAGAGAAACAGATTGCGCGTGTGTGTGTGTGTGTGTGTGTGTGTGTGTGTGAGTGTGAGAGAGTGTGTGCGTATGTGTGTGTGTGTGTGTGTGTGTGTGTGAGAGAGAGAGAGAGAGAGAGAGAGAGAGAGAGAGAGAGAGTGTGCGTGCGTGTGTGTGTGTGCATGAACGTGCCCACGAGTGCGTCTAAACACGGCTAGTTATTTCCAATAAAAGTGTTACAATTTATTTGATGCTTTGCGGGGTGTGGTGCAAAACTCGATTGGGTCTTCGCTTGATAAGCAAGGTTTTATCTGCACGGGCTTACATAGCAGAGTTTTGTTTTTAGGAGAAGAAAAAACTGCAGTGGGACAGACCTGGCACGGACACTTCCTTGTTGCGTTCAAGCCAGGATAATGATTGAAACCATCTTTCCCATAAATGAGTATTATTTAACCAAGCATAACAAAGAAGCAGAGCGAAGGAGATATGCCTACATCTAGATTTGTTGCCTTCGAGCACTCAAAGTTCTTCAAATGCCGGATTTTCAAATCAAGTTTGAAGGGTTGAGAAATTCCTGTAAATATTTTTTTTGTCTTTCTGCTTCGGTCCGTCGTAGACGTTTGAACCAAAGCTAACAAGACAAGGTAACAGCCAGTATGACATCCCACATTGTCACGACATTTCAATAAACCCAGATTTCTCCATCCCAGGGATAGAACCACGGCGCTGCGCCTCGCACATCGTCCAACCTCAAAGCATGCTACAGCCAATGATCTCTGAAATCCATTCATTCCAAATGGCTAACTTTCTAAGGAGCTCATTTCTCTGCTACTTTATATGTCCTCAGGACAATGTCCTCATGACATGGATCCAAAGAGCCTATTTCAAGACACGCAGCTCTGGTGCGGCGAACACTCTTCCAGGCACGCTTTGGAACATCAAAATGACCATCGTAGCAAGTGCTGGGCTCGAGGAAGTTCCTTTCTTCAAGCGGTATCCGCTTGGCCCCATCCGTACATAATGTAGAGAGCACAGGAACAATGTTTATTCATTGATTCATACATTGAACGCACTGTTCACGTTGTTCCAAGCGCCTTGAGTGACTAGTTCATGCCCTCAACTAGCTCAAGGGATAGCTTTATTCCCCAGGATCTTCTGCTAAGTTTGAGAACATGGTTGATCCATGCAGTGCCTAGAGAAGTGTAGGATAGCAGTATGATTAGTGTTTGACCCTACCCGAGCGGATTCCCATGCTCAGGATTTAAGCTTCATAACAAGACGCTTTGGCCAGAATGGTGAATGAGGGCTTAAAGCTGATTATTCTGTTTGATCAGCAGTTGATCAGAGGAAGTTTCTAGGGCGTTGTGGATGGGGTTTGGCGATCAATTTCTTGTTGCGCGCAGGTCTGACGCGATCTTCCAGGGTGATTCAAACGCGTGGTCGGGGTTTGAATGATCTGACCCTGTCCCGATGCCCTCCAGTAGCCTATTTGGTTGCTTGAATGTGCGCCCCTGGCTGAGCTACTGGAGTACGCCTGGGATGTCCAGCAGTAAGGGGTTCTACTCGACAAGGGAAACACGAGCAGGCTTTGGTCGTATCGTGCACTTGCACCACTTATGGATTTTGAGGAGGCAGAGTTACAAAATGTGTCCCATAATGCAGGGCAGTCACTGAGCAAATGCATTTATTTCTTATTTGTCGTGGCCTCTTCTACCCTCAAAACAGATTAAATGCCGTCGATAGAGGCCAGCAGGCTTTACTATTGTTGTTCAGGCAACGCTTCACAGATCCCGAAGAACGGCGTCATTTGGGAAGTTGGGTATCTCCCAGCGGACTTAATACGACAATAATTTCCTGCCATATTCTGACCCCGAGAATAATAGCCCCCATTAAATTCTAGCAACTCGCAGTTTGGCTAATGGCTGGTTCAACGCTGATCGTAGCTCCACATGAATGAGGATATGGCTGCTCGAAGAGACAGCGGAATGAACTTTAAACCTCCGCCTGGCGAGGCTAGTCGAAGACGAGAAGTAGCCGTGTTGGTCACGCGGCTGCTGCCTCTAACAGCCCCTTCCTTCTTCAGCACCTGTGACCCTGACGCAGTCGATGCCTCATCCTGACTGACCCCTGTGAGTTAGGGTCATAAATAGGCCCACCACGTCTCCCGATGAGATTCCTAAAGGGACAAAGGGAAATACAGACGTCGCTTGCTCTTGTTCTTTCCAACTTTTGTAATTCTGGAGACATTGGCTGTAAATAGCCTACATAGGATGATAGGCCATTACACTCCCTCCTTCCCTGCCTCCCTCCCTCCCTCCATCCATCCCTCCATCCATCCATCCATCCATCCATCCATCCAGTCAGTCATACATTCACTCATCCTGACCAGAGATAGTCGTAGAAACATTTTTGTGAGAACTTCGGTGTATGGAAAGCTGTACTGAAGCAAGGAGGAAAAATCCGGGAAAATATGTGTTCGGTGTGTGTCTGTGCGTTTTCAAGTCTTTCGTCTTTTGTTCAAACAATTACAAGTTTGAATAAACTGCATGAGTTTCTTCTAACGTTGAAGAAACATTTTTTTCTACTGCATTGTGCTAATTTGATACAAAACTAAATACCTGTACAACATTACACTGGTGTGATGTAAAATAGAGAGAAATGTCACTATAAAAACAAATTACTACAACAACAACAACAAAAGAAAAGTGAGAAGGTTTACTATGAATAGAACTTTAACTAATATCAGATCAGAAATGCCGTCAAAACTGAGATGCGCGTCCACACGATTAAAACATCAATCTGAATAATGAGACAAATGATTTCAAACGAACATGACTTGGAAAGTTTATGTGAAGTCATCTGGTGCTTCAGAAGAAAAATGCTCATTCACAACTTGAAAGCTCACTGCGCATTTTGATATAAGCAATTTCATCTAGTGTACAGTTGACTCCTGTACAGTACGGGATGTGAATACTTGGTTTATAATTTCCATCATACTGTCGTGTTTCAGGCCCTGATGTTCCCTGCCTACCTGTATGACCTCACCTTCGAGGCAGAGGAAGGCAAACACCTGACCCTCCCTATCAGGCTGTATGGAGTCGCCTTGCTTAGTGAGTACTCTCTCCCATAGTCACACCTTCCTTGGAAATGGACTGTCTGATTGGAATAGCCAATCTCTGTAAGGTGCAATGTCTAATTGCGTGAAGTGAAAGTTGTTTGTGCATATTCATCCTCAGCGGCAGATATGAGGTCGAAAGTATTATTATTATTATTATTATTATTATTATTATTATTATTATTATTATTATTATTATTATTATTATTATTGATTACAGATGGGAAAGTT
Source organism: Theodoxus fluviatilis (assembly GCA_034096865.1). NCBI lineage: Eukaryota > Metazoa > Mollusca > Gastropoda > Cycloneritida > Neritidae > Theodoxus > Theodoxus fluviatilis. Next base: position 4,083 of record JAWQFJ010001841.1, on the reverse strand, counting down.
TTGTGTGGACGCACGCATCCTCATTGGCACGCCAGTTGGTTGAAGATATTATTGTCATCATCATCATCATCATCATCATCATCATCATCATCATCATCATCGTCATCGTCATCGTCATCGTCATCGTCATCGTCATCATCGTCGTCGTCGTCATCATCTTCATCATCAATCGTCATCATTATTATCATCGATCACAAAGGAAAATGAATTGATTTTCTTGATTTTCTTAGCATTTCATAATCTCGAAGAGCTTTTTAGCTCGATAATTTGTGCTTACTTGTATATCACCCGAGTGGCTCCAAAGAAATCCTTGGTCATGCCAGCTTATCTCCTCGAAGTTGGCGCAGCACTATGTAATCAGGTAGTGTTACTATTGTTATTGCTGTTGCTGATGTTGTCTCAGCAACATCACCCTCGCATTGTCCTTGTAATTACTGCATCAACCCGTAAGCAGTCAATTCCTTGCTGTAAAAAATAGAGTTGGTTATTTTGTGGTTCAATCGTATTGTGGGGATATTTAATTATTAATCATGTCTAAACTGTGATTGAGCTGGATTTTTGCCTCTGCATTATTCTTTGAGATGGTTATTTGGAAGGGAAAACCAACAGCTGAAACAGATGAGTATGGTGACGTCTTACCGAAATAAAATTATTGGAATGATGTTTCAGCCTAACTCAGGTGTTGAAACCCTCATTTCCAACCTGTTACAACCCTTTTTCACAAGATCGGAAGAGAAGAACTCACACGAAAAAGACTTCCTGGTCAAACCTCAAACACCACAGAACTGTTTGTTCACCAGGTCAAGAGGGCATTCTGGATACAAGTAATGAAATCTGCGTGATATCTCTGCCGACACGGCCTCGTCATGAACGGATTGCCAATCCTAGAACCAATGCACTCTCTTTCCTCAGTATTTGGAGAGGCCACCTAGAGGGCAGTTGTAGCTGGATCGCCGCATTCGATTACCTTCGCTACCAGAACCGCCGCATCTCTTGCAGTTTACGAGGTCATGAAAGACCGCGATTATTGCTGAAACGGACAGGCCTGCGCTGGAGAAATGGAGCGAATCTGATTATGGGGAAAGCGGAATGCTGGGCCGTTGCAGTTTCTCTCCATCAGCCGAAGTTCTTGTCCATCTATCAGGCATTTACTGCCGCCCTGGGGCTCGTCTTCCTGCGTGGTGCCGTGACGAGCCGACTCGCTACAGTGCCGCCCGACCTTTTATTTGACGCGAAACATGTGGAGCACGCTGTCCCTGGTTAAATCTGCCAGGAAATGGAGAGCAGTAGCCCTGCTGGGACATGTCGCCACAGCTGAGACGTATCTCCCTGTGTTCCAGCTCCTTCTGTGGAGAAGCAGAATTTCCTTTTTTGTCCTGATGTTGGCATTGATGAGTCTAGGTTATGTGGAAGATGTGGAAAACTTTTATATTAAGCTGGGAAAGTTTAGACAGAAAATGAACCAGAAGGGAATTCTCTTGAGAAGGAGTTTTATGCAAGAAGACTGACGTGTAAGTGTTTAAAGCTTTTGCACTCTGGAAAATCTGTCAAATCTTTTGAGTATCTATCCGGGTTGTCACCAGATAAAATAAAATTTCTTAGCTCCATGTCTGTAAATATTTTTTTTTGGGGGGGGGATGTTCTTCTACGATTACATTTCACCGCTTTATCTATAAAATAGTAAACATCTCCAGAAGCTACGAAGTGAACATCTTCATCTCGGCTGATTTTATCGTCGGCGTTCAATAAGCTGGAAAGACGAAACCATCATGGTAATCCTTTCCTTTTCAACAGCAGTGAAAGGAAATAAAATACAATGAGAAAGGACACGCCTAAAGTGAGATACCTCTATATATGAAATAAAGGTACGCTATACGGGTGTCGATGATGTCGATGATGATGATGATGTCGATGATGTCGATGATGATGATGATGTCGATAATGATGATGATGGTGGTGATGATGATGCTGATGATGATGATGATGATGACGATGATGATGATGATGATGATGATGATGACGATAATGATGATGATGATGATGATGTCGATGATGATGATGACTAACAGTCAAGTCATCCTGAACAGGGACTGAACAACGCCACCTGATCACCACGCAAAGTTGCCAACAGATCGAGCATTTACGCCAAATCCCGATCTCAAAAAAGATTCGATCATCAGCGTAGTTCGTCTAAACATATCTGCGTCTCCTTGAAAAATAGAGCGTTAACACGACCCTTGTAATGTTTTCCTTTATTAGAATGATTACTTTCGCGCCCCCGCAGAGCAGTCACATGACCTCCCCTGCACGTGTACTGCAGTCACATGACCTCCCCTGCACGTGTACTGCAGTCACATGACCTCCCCTGCACGTGTACTGCAGTCACATGACCCCCCCCCCCCCCCTGCACGTGTACTGCAGTCACATGACCTCCCCTGCACGTGTACTGCAGTCACATGACCTCCCCTGCACGTGTACTGCAGTCACATGACCTCCCCTGCACGAGTACATTGACTGCAGGTGACGCAGATGAACGTATCTATTTTAAGATCGGGATTTTGCGTAGTACCTCCACCTGTTGGCAATTGTCCGGGACGATTAGATGCTGTGATTTATTCCGAGCTCGAAATTACTTGACTGTTATTGTCCATCACTGCAATATATACACATATGCGTCTCCTGAAAAAATTAAGCGTCAACACGACCCCTTTAATGTGTTCCTTTACTAGAATGATGATGATGATGATGATGATGATGATGATGATGATGATGATGATGATGATGATGATGATGATGATGATGATGATGATGTTGCTGATGATGATGATGATAAATAGAGTTCTACGGTCTGTAAACTTTTGTAGGATATGTGGGGCCTATGGTCACGAAAATCACGAGCTGTTGAAGTAAGAGCATGTCAAATCTATATTTCCCTGGTTATTTGCCTCTTAGGATTCATGTAGGGAGACAGTGTGGGCCTTCTCTTACCCTCAACCTACAGGGGGATATGTGTATTGGAAGAAATTTTACTTGAATGTAAGATTTGTCTCCATATTTTGAACAGTCCTTCATGAACCTTTCAGCCACTTGCATCACATTTGTGACTGCACGGTTGGTTATTGATAGATATTTCAGTGGTTTTTATTTTGTTTGGGTGTTTAGAGTGTTTGCCTTCTCTGGATTGAGAGTGTGCGAATAAACCGAATGCCGGCACGCTCTGTTTCAGAATTATCCACTTAATTTTTTGTTTTGTTTCAGTGGTCAGGAATAAAGGTAATCATGAATAATCCTCGCTTTAGAGAATACTTAAAACTGGATGAAAATGTCCCCAAAAGAAGCTTATTTGCTGTAACATAGAGAGTTTACTGCACTGCAATGCAATTACTACTTATACTGTCAGTTTTTAAAAATCATGTTTGATCGTTGGGATTAAGTGTCACGGGAATATGTCATTGTAAACAATGAAATTAAATAGTATGCAGTTTGTATCAAAGCATGGAAAAGGATGCGCTTCTTTTAAGCAATCTCTGCAGAAAACTGAACTTTGCCGATAGAATGAGTGACGGTTTTTTGACTCACATGCGAAGCAAAAGTGAGTCTATGTCTGTAAATTTTACCAGACAAGACAGAGATTTAAAAAACAAATAGATTGAAGACATTCCAACCTGGCGTAATTTTCCGATAGGATTTGTTTTTGAGAAAAACTACCTCCTTTAACAGTAGAAATTTAAAAATAAGAAAATACCTCGTTAGAAATCCGGATGGTACTACATTTCTAAAAATAACTGCTGGGTCAAGATGTTCCTCTCTGGATTCAATCATTTCTTTTTAATCTTGAGAGCTTTCTTGATTAAATGCAGCTGTTTTACTTTTCCTGGGAAGACCTGTGGTGGGTTGCATATGAACCTACTATGGTAGGTGGTAACTACGTCGTAGTTGTCTACTTCGTTGTTCACATCTTTGAGTTGTTCCCAACTACGACAGTGAGGTGTGCATGAGACGCTACTTGGTCGCCACAACGAAGTAATGACCCAGATGAATAGTTATTATTATCTTGGGATATCCCATCTAATGCGCATGCGT
>JAWQFJ010001840.1:97721-134584 GCA_034096865.1 Theodoxus fluviatilis | reverse complement strand
AAACATACATACACAGATACACACACACATGCAAACATACATACACAGATACACACACACATGCAAACATACATACACAGACACACAGATACACACACACATGCAAACATACATACACAGACACACAGATACACACACACACATGCAAACATACATACACAGACACACAGATACACACACACATGCAAACATACATACACAGACACACAGATACACACACACATGCAAGCATACATACACAGACACACAGACACACACACACACACATGCAAACATACATACACTGACACACAGATACACACGCACATGCAAACATACATACACAAACACACAGATACACACACACATGCAAACATACATACACAGACACACAGATACACACATATGCAAACATACATACACAGATACACACACACACACATACATGCAAACATACATACACAGACACACAGATACACACACACATGCAAACACAGACACACAGATACACACACACACACATGCAAACATACATGCACAGATGCACACACACATGCTAATGCACCCTGGGAGTAGCTGTTCCCAGATGCAGACTCATTTATTTACTAATATTCACACATGCATGTACATGCATTAATACATACACTCATACACACACATACACACGGTCACACATTCACATGCATACACAGAGACATTCACACACACACACACACACTTACCCACATACTTGTACACACAAGGCATGCACTCAGACACACAGACACACACACACACATATACACACACTAACACCCTCGTGCTTGTACACACAGGCATACCCACATACTTACACATACACACAGAAAACACACAGGAAACACGCACTACATGAGCAGGAGTCTTGCCCTCAGCCTGAGGGGCGGCCATGGCGGTGCCTTGCTGCACCAGGAAGCGGAGACACTCCAGACGATTGTACTTGGCAGCAAGGTGGGCTGGCAAGAAACCATTGTTGTCTCCCAGAGCTGTGTCGCAGTCACGCTCCACCAGACACACCACAGACTGCAGGCCTGCAGGCAGGATGAAGAGAAAGTGAAACAGATGAAGGGGTGGAGATTTGAAGGGAGTGAGAGTGAGAGTTGTGTAGGCGCATCCCCCTGTGGGTTTGGAGTAAGAATTGACCCACTGCGTCTCCCTACGCGATTCGTAAGAGACGAAATAACTAGGGACACGTTACTTGATTTGCATTTACTCTAAACTGTATAAGTGATTTTCGTGCTTAATGGCCTTACATAGCCTACAAAGGCTTATGGGCCATAAAACTCCATCCATCCATCCATCCATCCATCCATGTGTAGGCGCGAGGGTGGGTGGGTGGATACATGGAGGGCTGGCTAGATGAATGGCCAAGTGAATGGATGGATAAACTGATAGCTGCATGGATAGATGGACGAATGGACAGCCAAATGGATGCATTGATTAGTTAGAGGAATGGAGGGATGGACTGATCAATGGAGAGATGTACGGATGGATGGGTTGGTGAATGGATGGCATGCTACATGCCATGTGAATTCCCAATAATGAATTATAAAGGTGTCATACATTGTCATGCTTCGTTACATACTGTCTTGTTTTCTTGCATAATGCTCTGTTGTGTTATGTCATGTCATGCTGTTATTATTATGCTATGTCATGTCAATCAATGTTAAGTTGCATTTTTTCAGTGTTCCCACCTCCATACTGAGCAGCGTAGTGCAGGGGAGTTTTGCCGAGGTTGCATCGACAGTCCAGGTCCACACCGTAGTCAAAGAGCTGCTGCAGCACATTGGCGTGGTTCCTCATTGCCGCCAGGTGTGCAGGGTGTCTGCCCTTATGGTCTGCAGCCACCAGGTTGGCACCTGCAGACAGAGGCAGCCATGCACTCTCAGACACTCTCTTAGCCTGCCTGAGGCCTTCGCAGTAGTGAAACACTGAGGTGGATGCCTGGGAGTCACCAGCACAAAATACTTCCACCTGGCGTGGCGGGGTGACTGCAGGTTCATGCATAGCAGAGGAGAGGAGGGTTGCAGCAGCTGAGAGAAAGCAAACCACACAGAAGACCAGAGGTGCCAGCATCCCTACTGCCTCATCCCCCCATGAGTGCCCAGCATGCAGGTTTTTCAGGCCCAGACATTCCTTATCAGCCACCTTCAAGCCTACCACATCTCAGATGGACAATTGATGAAGTCATGGTCTTCTTCATTTCAAAAGGATGAGCATGAGAGAGAGAGATGGAAAGATAGAGACAACGAGAGAGACAGGGAAAAAACATTAAGATTTTCCACTGATGCTAGTTTGCAGTGCTTTCATCAATATACACTACACACAAAAAGTTAAGGAACGGTACGAAAATTTGCTATAAAAGCTGAACGAGTAAATATTGAGTAACCATATACATATGCTCGGAAAGGACATTCATTCTTCTTTATGATCCCGTTTACAGATTACGATTATCTTAATGCAGCGCTGCGCAGCTGGGCGTCAAAGTGAGTACCCCCCGAAAATGAACTTGCAAAACGACTTTTTTCCGTTTCTTAAATTCATAAAATAATCAGATGCAACTGTATTTTGTAAAACTAAGCATCAAACGATAGCCCAACCATTTATCATTAAGACAACATGTGTTTTGAAGAGAAAGCAAAAGGGTGTGTCTTCTACGGGGTTTGAAATACAGGCGGCATTAACACGTTTTGGAGGCAAAAATGCTGGTTTTAAGGCCTTTTTTCTCGGGTGATAGTGCAGTATTGTCCATATCTCGCCGTGTTTACAAGATACAGCAATGAACCTTGGCAGTCATAAAAACAAGTCTTTTGGCTAGACACACACCAAATATTATGTCAATAACTTAAAAGTACAAGTGTCTTAAAGCATCTTAAGGCGGTAATTTAAGGTCGGCGCTGAAACAAAAGTTCTGAATGGGAAAAAGTTGGGCTTCTGCATACACATAAACAATGTTTCAAGGTACCTACGTCTTAAATTTTATTAACTTCGAACCACGGGCTGAGCGCATAGACAGAGTTAAACTCAATGTTTACATCTGACAATGTTTAGGGGAAGAGTTGTCTGAATTTAACAAAGCATAAAGAACGAGTCTCTATCATGAAACGAAAAAAGCATTACCCCAATTTCAAACTTGTCCATGCGCACAGGCTGTGGTTTGAAGTTAATAAAATTTAAGACATAGGTACCTTGAAATGTTCTTTATGTATATGCAGAAGCCCAACTTTTTCCCATTCAGAACTTTTGTTTCAGCGCCGACCTTAAAGTACTGCCTTAAGATGCTTGTAGACACTTGCACTTTTAAGGTATTGACATAATGTTTAGTGAGCGTCTAGCCAAAAGACTTGTTTTTTTTTTACTGCCAAGTTTCATTGCGGTATCGTGTAAACACGCTGAGATATGGACAATACCGCACTGTCACCCGAGAAAAAAGGCCTTAAAACCAGCGTTTTTGCCTGCAAAACGTGTTAATGCCTCCTGTCTTTCAAAGCCCGTAGAAGACACACCCTTTTTGTTGTCTCTTCAAAACGCATGTTGTCTTAAAGACAAACGGTTGGGCTATCGTTTGACGTTTAGTTTTACAAAATACAGTTGCATCTGATTATTTTATGAATTTAAGAAACGGAAAAAGTCGTTTTGCAAGTTCATTTTCGGGGGGTACTCACTTTGACGCCCAGCTGCGCAGCGCTGCATTAAGATAATCGTAATCTGTAAACGGGATCATAAAGAAGAATGAATGTCCTTTCCGAGCATATGTATATGGTTACTCAATATTTACTCGTTCAGCTTTTATAGCAAATTTTCGTACCGCTTCTTAACTTTTTGTGCGTAGTGTATGTGACCAGCCACGACAAAACCAGCGCTAAGTCGATTTTTGGACAAAATAGGGTTTTAATATTTTTGAATTCTGCATTCATTTCTGTTTGTTTTGATATAAGAATGAACAGTGTGAGTTAATTAGAATAGGAGTTACAAGCATTTCAAGTTGGGTACTGAAGCAGCGGTCATTTTGAAAAAACAGTCTCAGAAGATTACCCTCTTCAGACATTAAACACCTTAGCAATGGTATTTCAAACTCCGTTTCCAAAAGTAGCTGACCTTATTTTTCTTCGACATCCACAGAGCAGGAACTCCGAGAGAGCGGCCTTTCTAACGGTATATAAAACATGAAGGGGTTCTGCAAGGGTTTAGGTGTGTTTATTGCGGCTAAAATGAGGCAATTAACGCTAATTACAGGGAGCTTTTGAAACAATACATAACACAAAAGTCTTTATTTTACCATCAAAATATAATTCTTCAACATGTTTCCTTTACTGGCATGATAGTTTGAATCATGTAGAATCTTTTTTTATCAAAAAGTGAAAATCACCCAGATTGACCCTCCCTGCCTTTTCTCAGACTTAGCGCAAGAGAGGGCCGCACGACTTAGCACTGGTTTTGTCGTGGCTGGTCACATATTAGAAACAGAACAAGGAAAGATGTATTCAGGTAGCAGCACTAAGCCTCAGGTACAAAACAAGTCATGCTTCAGTATAACAAAAAGAAAAGTAGTCAAGGTCATGCAAAGGGAAAGATCAAATGGTACTTTGTCCTTGAGTCAAATTCTTTTTAATCAATTATGGTATATTTACTTTTGGTCATAAATACAATTTACTCCTCTATTTTGCATTAAAACTGTACATAATGAATAAAAGTGCAGTGAGGTAACTATAAAATTTCTACACCAGTTGATTCCTGTGTTATAGGTTGTTTAACTCTTAGCGTCCTATAAGGAATTTCACAACTACAAGCCCCAGTCCTGTAAGGTTTTAGAGAAAATGACACATAACACAGTTGATTTTATTTAAAAAGTCAAACTTCTATAGGATTTAGCCTCAGGAGCGGTTAGGAGCAGTACAGGGTGTTAAGAGTTAATTAATCCTGGATCTTACCTTTGATCTCTTTGTCACTTTTGAAAAAAAGGGGGGTGGGGGAAATGTATACGAAGGCTCTTGAAATTCTATTGTTCTCCATGAAAATCAAACCGTAAATCAAACAATTTTGCGGTAATGCCACATGAAGCTTTACTAACTTGAGACTCACTGACTTTGGCTCAAACAAGACTGTGTAAAGACTTGTAACATTTCCAAAGTTCTAACACGTACAGGCACTGACATCAACACACCTTCCTCCTTGAGAAGCTTGAGGCACTCCAGCTCCCCATGAAAGGCAGCGATGTGCAGTGCTGTCTGACCATCTCGGTCAGGAAGGTCAATCTCTGTGGCATACTCCAGCAGGATGGCCACACACTGGTCATGCCCACCCACACAGGTGTCGTGCAGGGGGGTGCGTCCTGCTGAGCTCTGGCAGTTGGGGTCTGCTCCACTCTGATTGGTGGAAATGCATCCAATGAAGTGAGACGGTGAACAGTTTGATGAGAGTGCATTGAATGAGAATTAAAGTATAGATCTGACCCTGAAAATGCTAGGTAATAGATCTGAGTGGTAAGAATGGATCCAATTAAACAGTGTAGATCTGATCGGAGGAAGTAGGGATAGTGAGAACATGTGACTTAAAGTTCAATGAATCATCAAAAGACTGTGTGGATAAGACATTACCCCATTCTTTTTTTTCCATGTTGCCCCAACCACAATTTTTGGGAGATCTTACAAGTTACTTGTGCAACTGCATGTATATGTTCATGTTCACCTTCAAGAGCTCTATGAGCACTTCTGTCTGGCCGTAGGTGCATGCTATCTGTAGTGGACTCATGCCCACTCCCTCCCTGGTGATGGTCAAGTCTGGACGCAAGGCTTGGCCATCCATAAGTTGACGGATCTTGTCAACATTGCCCTTCTCCGTCGCTTCAGCCAACTCATTCTGTAGCTCTGTGTGAAAAGCACAAGATGACAAGTTCCCAGATGTCTCAGCAGACTAAATCTGAGGAGATGACAGCTCATTCTCATAAGCCAGAGAGGTTGTTAAAATAGATTGTCAACTGACCTTAACACCTGTATTAACAGCAGCAACATGTAGTGGAAAGTTCTTAATAATCCTGCACAATTACATTTCAGGTTGATGTTCAATGTCATGAATGATTTTAAGTTACTTTAAAACTTCAACGGAGCTTATTTTTGCACTGAGCCTTTTCCTGCTGTCACAGTGTTGGAAATGCCAGTTTGACATCCATCCTCCACCAATCCCTTACTCTGGTGTATTGACTTGAGTGAAGTACATCCTGGTAACAGTTGTCATAGTTGTTCTCCCTCTCCTCTTCTGTCTTCTTCCCCTATTTCATTGTATTTTTCTGTTCCTCCTCCTCCTGCTTCTCCTCCTCCTTCTCCTCCTCCTTCTCTACAATTTTCAAATTAGTTCAGAATTTTTAAAGGCAATTAGTAGACAGGGCCATTCTAGCACCAATATATAATACGATAAAATATCAGCATACCACTTGTACCTGTAACACCTGTGAAAACGTCTGCCTTCATCGTTTTTCTCTCTATAGCTTCTGATCTAGAGAAAGGCCATTGTACCTACAGTGTGCAACCACACGCGAGCGTCAGCTCTCTCTAGCTGTCACTGGAGAAACGTTTGGCTACCTCGATTACATCCCAGCAGTTTGCACCAATCGTTGTTGCATCCCATACTGAAAGGAAAGCCTATAATATATGCATTCTTACATGATGCAATCACTTCCACGATCATTTTCCTGAAACGGTTAGTTAGGTGAATGAAGCCAATGATTGATACATCATCATGCTCGATCAGCAGCGCATGTTTACTTTATGTTTCGTCGAACATATACAAGTTCACGTCTAATCGCTAACGTCACGACAACTATTGTCGAGTGAAACTTCAAAGTGCATTTGCCACGATGCATACCTTTGTCAGAGAAACTCGACGTTGAATTGGGTTTCCTTGATCCCGATTCGTAGCTTTGCAGACTACTAGACGTTGATGGTGACGCCATGTTGTTTATGATATCTAAGGAAACGAATTATGGCAAGTAACGATAGGGGAATTTTACATTTGAAAAATCAATTTAGAATTCTTATAATAATCTTGCTGCGATTTTTTGCGGTCATATTATTTCTTTATCATTAAAAAGAGCATCTGCATTTTTTTGCGACATCATGTATTTACTTCATCATGAGCTTTTATGAGTCCGTGATGTCAAATGATGATTTGCTGCCCAGCTACTTTCAGCATGTCAAAATTTTCAATCAACGCGTGTTTTCGATTAAATGATTTCGCTTATAGGAAGAATTTATGAAAAATCTAAACAGTTTTCTTCCTGTCTTTGTGCTTTTGCCAGAAAGCAGACTGACAGAACACGGTCACGTCCCCTGCCCTTTCCGCTGACGCTGACGATGTCACGTTGGCCCACGCTCGAGTTGACTACGGGTCTCTTCGTCGGCTTCTCTGGAAGAGAGACCCTCAGATTGATCAGTCAGCTGAAAATGAATCTTCGCCTGTTTTGACGGCCCTTACTATCATGATGGGGTTTATTCTAGGACTCGGAGATTCTCCGTCGTGTCATTGCCAGCAGCGGCTCGTTGGTACTCACGCTGAGTTCTGTCGCACGTGGACAGTTGTATTTGTATTGTTTATTATCGCTGTCAGCTTGGGACACGCTAGTGGTCAACACTCGTCTGGGCATGGGTTGGATCAGACTGCCTCGAACAGTACTCAGGAATACATGAGAAAGTTGATAGACAAGTTTGGATCGAACGACAGATTGAATCTCACCCAACTTCAAACCCTTATCAATTCTGTGAGGAGTGGTGGCGAGTGGATTGTGTCTGAAAATCATCGGCTGTCCTCCGGCTCGTATGCTCATCGAACGTCTTCCTCTGCGCATCGTTCGACAATACAGGTTTGTTTGTTTACTTTTCTTTTACAGTGTGATTAAACATAAATAATCTTTACAGCGAACTAAAAGCAGAAGGCCTATTTATTTTACGTAATAATCAGCCCGAAGTTGTTAATTGTGATAACGATTGTGAAGGTGATATGAGTAACCGCATCTAATTATACAGCATTTACTCTATATACTATGAGTTAATAATTAGGGATTGATTTATTATCACAGCTTAGCATGCCCATTTGCATGTGCATGCATGCACGCTCTCTCTCTCTCTCTCTCTCTCTCTCTCTCTCTCTCTCTCTCTCTCTCTCTCTCTCTCTCTCTCTCTCTCTCTCTCTCTCTCTCTCTCTCTCTCTCTCTCTCTCTTTCTCTCTTTCATATATACACATATTTGTATACACACACAACACACATACATACAGGCACACACACACACACACACATACATTGAAACACCCAGAGACAAACACGCAACCCATTAGGCAGTAGAGAGATGGAGATTTTGAGACAGACACATGTAAATTTTAATGTCGACCAACTTCATTTAGGACACACTGAAAAGTTTCTGCAGTATTGAGAGTGTTGATATAATAATAAGAAATATGTTAGCATCCAGGTGAAAATGTATCTGAAGTCGCAAATGTTCATTCTTAACTTTTAAAAAAATAGATAATAAGATATGCTGAAAACTTTGTTTTTGTTAAACTGTTCTTAAAATGTGTTTTTGTAGCTTTTTTATACAATGTATTAAACACAGAAAGTCTCATAACTACAATGATTACTTTATTTGCTTGTAAATGTGTTGAATTCTTCCATACAGTAACTCAAAGATTTATATGTTATTCATTTAGGTTAGCACCAAGTAGGTGCCCTAAGATCATCCTTTTTTTTTGCTGTTATTCATATCAACATCAGATGACTGAATTGCAAGAAACAAAGCAAACAAGCAAAAAAAATCCCTTTTGCATAAACTAAATTTTTCTTGAGCTTGTTTTTGTATCAGTTGATAAAGAAGTAAGCACAGATGACAAAGAATGTGACATCCTTCAAATAAGCTCAAAAATGCTTGTTTTTTAGACTAGTGATGAATGTTGAGTTGGCAAAATTAGGGGTTCAAAATAAAAGATAGTCTAAAACTGTTTATTGCAGATATTTTTAATTCTATAACTATAAGAATATGCACACACACACACAAAACAGACTGAAAGATATTACATGTATATACACCTTTTAAAAAGTACTAGTGCAATATACTTATTATATAGTATCAGATTTTGACTACTTCATCAGTTCAGTTTGATCTCTCTGAAAAATAGCTATGGGTAGGGTGGGGGGTGGGGGTAGGGTGGGGGTAGGGTGGGGGGTTGTCGCTCTGTTTGGATTGGTGGTGGTAGTGGTTGGTTTTTGTGTTGGTTTTTTAATGAGATACATTTGTTCTTTAATCAATTTCATATGATAAATCATGGTATCAAATTCATGTCAAGTAAAATTGGTAGGATTTGGAGCTATTGTAATAAACAATTCAATAAGTTTTATTGTGAATTACTTTAAGTTGGAATTCAAAGGCTTTGAATGTTCATAATTATTATTCAGGCTGGGTTGGGGGGGAGGGTGGGGGGATGGAGGTGGGGAATCACAGTAAACAATGAACTGCATGCTTTCTCATCTTCCCTGCCCTATGAGCACTACATGGAAGTCACTATTTACATTTGTTAATGCATTTTTCAGAAGAAAAAAAGGAGACATTTTATGTTCAATCTGGCCCATTCTATTAAAACAAAAATATATAAATAATGTTTTTGATATGTTCAAACTGACCTACCAACCCCCCTTTTTTTGCCTTTTCATAACCACATCTTCTGATTTTCCTTGTCTCTTAAGAAAAACGAACAACAGTAATAGACTACTAGTGTTCTCTTGTTATAAATTAGAGATTATTTTAATAATACAAAAATCTGTAAAGATGAAAAGTGGAAATTCACACTTAAGCTTTGTTTTCATATAAATGTTTAAATATAAGCAGTGCTTGAAAGAATTATTTCATTTCATAATTTAAAATTTGTTGATGGATAAAGCCCAAATATCAAAATGTTTAAACAATGACAGAGTTCCAATTTATTTTTTTTTGTCTTCTAGGAGCTAATTTGGGCAATTTCTCAAATTGAACTGTGTGACTTCTGTCGAAGATAAGAGTCTTATACTTTGCATACAAGAAAAATTAAGTTCTAGCCTCTCTCTTTTTTTCTTGACATTTAACATTTTTGTTTTTAAAGATATGTCGGAATTAATAACTAGAAAATTGTGATCAGAGGATGAAGTACAATATATCAAATTTTTATCAGATGCCCCCCATCCCCCACCCCACCCATGCCACCCACCTCACCCACACCACCCACCCCACCCACACCACCCACACCACCCACACCACCCACACCACCCACCCCACCCACACCACCCACACCACCCACTCCACCCACCCCACCCACACCACCCACACCACCCACCCCACCCACACCACCCACCCCCACCCACCCCCACCCACACCACCCACCCCACCCACCCCACCCACCCCCAAAAAAGAGTTGTGGTTATGGTAACCTGACTGACCTGATTTTTTTCTGCCAATCCTAAACCTTTTTTGATCATTGCCCCCCCCCCCCCCCCCCCCCCTCAAAAAAAAGAAACAAGGAAAGGGATTGGCAGTAAACAACAAACTGCATACTGTCACATCTCACCTGCTCTATGAGTGAAAGAAAGTTTTATGTGTGTGTGTGTGTGTACAAAATTCTACAACACTTGTTCTTATTATTTTCCAGTTATTTTGGGCAATTTCTCAGATATATTTGTGTGGCTTGAGCCATGTATTCATTTAGAAATTAGATCACTGATCCCCCAAAACTGTGTCACTTGCCCAGTACTTTAGACAATTTTTGTATCATTGTATAATCACAAACTGCAATGAATTTTCTTCAAAATGAAATCACAATTGTGGTGATATGACTGCAGTGATTGTTGAATTATGCTAGATTGAATATCTGTGTACTGAAAGCAGGTTTTTAAATAATAGAAAACAGCTTTTTAAGTGTGCACATAGTTATCTGTTAGAGTTACTGTTAGCAGCCAAACTTAACTTCAAGCTCAAAGGAAATTTCCTTCATGACCAAATAAAATTTACCATGCAAGTAGATGAAAGTTTCCCGTTTACAGTGACCACCTCAACTACAGATGCATGGATTTGTTTGCAAAAATGGCAGAACCAAGATAATGTCAAGGTTAGGTCCTGTGCAGTCAGATGCAGTTTTTATGCACAAAAACAATCGCAGCATCTTTCTGTAATACCTCATTCTAAAAATCGTATATCAATGACTTAATTGAGTTAGGCTCTGTGGCCTAGTATTTAGAGCGTTTGACCTGCTTTCAGCTGATGTGTGCGATGTTCAAAGCTGCATGTATCCTAGAGGTGCTTCACCCACATCGCCTCTTCTACCAGGGAATAAAACTGGTCACGTGACATATGCAGTGGCGACCAGGGGGAAATTCCCCCCAAAAATGTTCACTCAAAGAGCAGGACAGAAGAAAAAAAATTACAGTACCATGATAATGTTGTGGTTTTTTTTTAACGTACAGTCAACATACAGTCAACACCTGCTATCTTTTCAACCCCACTGCCTTCCAAACCTTGAGGTCACTGAGGTGATTCAATCCAGAGCCTGCCTAAAAGTGTGAGTGTGTGTGACATCACAGGTGAGGTATGTGGGCCACCTCTGTGAATTCCCTCATTGCTAGGGTCAGTTCATCTGCTATGAGGGATTTCCAAGTGTCAGGCAGGAAGACCCATCAAATGTCAGGCCAGCATTTGAAGGGAGGTGCCGGGCCTGGGTACCCTGGTACAGGCTTCTCTGTGGAAACCCTGGATTTTCCTCCTGACACTTTGACCCTGTTTAACTTGCATTCTTTGACCTCCGTGCAAATAGATGGTCTCTTTGTCCAGTAAATTTTGCAATAATGGCAAATTTGGTACTTGGAATATATGTATACAGTAGTCGCCGCTTATTAAAAACACATTGGGACCGAACAATAGTGTTTTTAATAAGCGGCGTTTTTATTAACCGTTTGCGTGTTGAACATGTCCATCAGTAACGATGTAAATCCGGACCGGACAAACTGTTTTAAAAAAACGGCTGTTTTTATTAACCGCGTGTTTTATAAGCGGCGACTACTGTGTGTATATATATATATATATATATGTGTATATATATATATATAATGCAAATGGAACTTTTGTGCAGATTGTTGCTATTTTAACTTGTTTGTGGATGTCCAACCTCCTTTTTGCAGGGAATCAATACTTGCTCCAGCTGTCATGGACTTTTTCATTTATCTATTTATTTATTCATTCACTCAACAGTGCCTGTCTGCAGAAGACATTTACATCCTGCAAGGAGTGCAGCAAAATGCCAGTCTCGGATTGGAGGACATGGTGAGAATAGCACCATCTGTGCTGTATGCAGCACACCAGGGTGCTGTCTGCCTGAACCCTTCCAACAGCACCAGCCCTTCTTCCCACACTCGGCCATCTACCACAGCCAGTGAGTGGACTTCTCTTTAGGTTTTTGACTCACATGCGAAGCAAAAGTGAGTCTATGTACTGAGCCGTGTCGTCCGTCCGGGCGTCCGTCAGTCCGGGCGTAAAAAACTTAAACGTTGGATTTTTCTCGGAGACTATTAAGTCTATCAACACCAAATGTGGCATGATGGTGTATGATGACAAGGCCTCAAAAAACATACATAGTGACTTGACCTTGCTTCAAGGTCAAGGTCACAGGAGCCATAAATGTGGTCTCAAAAACAGTCATTTTTCACATTTTCCCAATTTTCTCCCACGTTATTGAGAATGGCGACCTTAGCTACAAGTGGTATATAGGTCAAAGCAAGCCCTATCTTTTGATACCAGTTTGGTTGACCTTGCTTCAAGGTCAAGGTCACAGGAGCTCTTCAAAGTTGGATTGTATACATATTTTGAAGTGACCTTGACCCTGAACTATGGAAGATAACTGTTTCAAACTTAATAATTATGTGGGGCACATGTTATACTTTCATCATGAGACACATTTGTTCACATATCGTCAAGGTCAAGGTCACTTTGACCCTTATGAAATGTGACCAAAATGGGGTAGTGAACCACTAAAAGTGACTATATCTCATGGTAGAAAGTGCCATTGTGCTTCCTATGTCTTGAATTAACAGCTTTGTGTTGCATGACCTTGGATGACCTTGACCTTGGGTCAAGATCACATGTATTTTGGTAGGAAAAATGTGTAAAGCATTTCTTAGTGTATGATGTCATTGGTAGGTTTAGTTGTTTGACCTTGAAGGTCACCTGAAGGTCAAGGTCATGTAAAGGTCAAGGTCAAGCATGTGAGTCGTATGGGCTTTGCCCTTCTTGTTTAATATTAATTTGAAACGGTGAGAATCCTTGGCAAATTTTAGGAAATCGTGCTCAAAGCAGAAGTGCTGGATTTAGAATATTACATGTGTAGATACTCTGTGGAGGCGAATATGCTTTACCAAAAAAATGGTGTGTGTGCTGCTAATAATACAGGCTGGGTCTAATGAGGGAATACTTTTGACAAGTGTAACAGTGTTACATGAATTTATTTGTTTGTTTGGTTGTTTGTTTGTTTGTTTGTACCAAAGTACCAGCATATGCTCCCTGCATTTATTTTGAAATTAGCATGTGAATACATGTCTGTCTTCATGGACTCCTTTCTAACTTTTTGCAAAATAGAAACTTTTGTTTTGAATGATGCATCAACCTCAGGCCTTGCAATGCATCACTTGCAAGTTGTGTACATGGTCTTAACCATTAATGTCTGCGGTGAGACCAACAAAAAGTGTGGTTATGTTATGGTAACCTGACTAACCTTTTTTTCCCCTGCCAACCTTGAACTTTTTCCCATCCTGCAAGAAAAAAAAAGAAAAAAAAAGACAGTAAACAACAAACTGCTTGCTTTCCCATGTATTCCCGTCCTATGAGCACTCACAGAATCCATTATTAACAATTTTAGGGTGTTTTCATGAATGAAAATTAGGTTTATGTTCATTTGAGAAGGAAAAAAAGGGGGGGGGGTGGGGGGGGCTTATTGACGGAACTCAGACAGGTGAACCTCATTGAAAACCAATAGATATTTACCACAGATTCACACACTGTGTAGCAGCTGGATACACAACCTTATCAATGTATCTGAGAGCTTTTAGAAACTGCAGGTGGCTCGGCCTGGGCATCCCCAGGCTAGTGATACTGTCACTGGGGGATATCTGGTTAGACTGCAGTACTTAGCTACAGGAATTTTAGGGAACTGATCAAGCTTCACTGGGGGATATCTGGATAGACAGCAGTAGCTACAGGAATTTTAGGGAACTGATCAAGCTTCACTGGGGGATATCTGGATAGACAGCAGTAGCTACAGGAATTTTAGGGAACTGATCAAGCTTCACTGGGGGATATCTGGATAGACAGCAGTAGCTACAGGAATTTTAGGGAACTGATCAAGCTTCACTGGGGGATATCTGGATAGACAGCAGTAGCTACAGGAATTTTTTGTAAATGAGAACAAAACTAATTTTGTTCATGGAGTCATTTGTTTGTAACAGTGATTTTTTGGGGGGATTGGTATTTTTTATGTTTGTGTGTGTGTGTGTGTGTGTGTGTGTGTGTGTGTGTGTGTGTGTGTGTGTGTGTGTGTGTGTGTGTGTGTGTGTGTGTGTGTGTGTGTGTGTGTGTGTGTGTGTGTGTGAGAGAGAGAGAGAGAGAGAGAGAGAGAAAGAGAGAGAGATATTGAATGATTGATTGATTGATTCCTTTATTGTTTAGGCCGGCGGCCCGCCACATGTTACAACAATTGGGGGGGTGGGGGTGGGGGGGGGGGGGTAATGGGGAAGGGGAGTTGGGGTCGACAATTGGTTACATTACACAGTGCTCATCGATGTAACATAGAACATGACAGTGATTGTTCGGGTAACCAAATTTGTTTTTTAACAAGCATTCGGTACTCAATAAAACGTGGTATTTTGTCAGTATTATACTAAATGTTGCTGACGACATTTCAAGGCATAATGGATATACATAGCAACATTTTTGGGTTTTTAAGTACCCCAGACCATTTATGAGGAAGGTGAAATTGAGCCCTGTGGTATTCATGTGTTTGATGTATCTGCCTAGGTACTTTTCCCTTAGGTCTGTATAGAGATGGCAATTGAGTAAGAAGTGGGCTTCGTCTTCAATCTGATCTGTGCAGAATGGACAATATTTCTCTTCATCGACAAACGCATTACTTTTCAAGTCATTCCTTCCGAATCTAAATCGAACAAGTGCTACCTTGAATTTTGTAATTTCGAGAGAGCTCAAGTACTTTTCACACTGGAAATAATGTTTGATGGTTCTGTACAATGCAAAACGCTCACTAGCACCGACTCTGTGACACCACTCTTGTCTATAGCAGTCGTGTAGCCCGATTTTAAGCTTTCTCAAGAAACTTCTCTCATCAGCTGTTGTACCACACATAGGAAAATCCCGATTTGCATAGGCATTCTTCAATGGACTTCACCCAGTTGAATTTATCAGGTATGTTGGAATTGGACAGCATGAGGAGTGCTTGCTTAGGTAACCAGTGATCAGGCATTTTTGACATCTTAAGCCAGTACTTCACTGCTCGGATTGTGCTGTTGATGACCAGAGGGAATCTACCCGTTTCCCCATATATCAAGCTATTTGGAGTCTTAAAATCAACATTTAGAAACCTCTTGCATGCAAACAAGTGGGACATTTCCACTTTCAGATGTTCTTTTGTTCCCTATATTTCTGAAACATACAATAACACAGGTTGAACTTACGCATCAAAGTTTAAATTAAAAAAACTTTAGGATTGTAGCTGCAAAGTGTCCAAATTGTTTTGAGCAGTAGCTGAGGGCACTTGTTTCTGATAGTTTGGTTGTAAATGAATATCCTAAGCATTTGTAAGTATTCACAACTTCTAGTTCATTTCCATTTAGGAACCATTTTTCTCCCTTTGATATGAACCCTCGGAAAACCACTACTTTTGTGTTGTTTACATTAACGTTAAGGCCAACTAATTTTGAGGCATACTCAAGGTTATCAATCTGGGTCTGCAGCCCTATGGGGGTTGTGGCCAACAGTGCTACGTCATCGGCAAAAATAAGAAAAAGCACCTCCTCCCTTCCAATATGCAACTGTACACCATGTTTGCCATTTACACGTATGAAATTTGCGACATAGTTTATATACAGGGAAAATAGGATCGGACTCTCTTTGGCACCTTGTTTCGTTTGAATAGGACATTCAAAAAAAGCTGAGGTGTTGCCTTTCCATCTCACGCATGCCTGAACTGAGTCATACATAGACTTTAACATATTTATGAATTTGGTGGAAAACCCTGATGTTGCTAATATATTCCAAAGGCATGGGAGAAGGACGGTATCAAAAGCTTTTGTAAAGTCAATAAAAGCAATATATAGTTTACCTCTGCCTCTTCTGTGTACTGCGTTTGTTATTATGGCGTGGAGAGTAAAGATGTGGTCTATGGTTGAGTGCTTTTTACGAAAGCCTGCTTGTTCTCCACATATCTTTCCGTTATCTTCCGCCCAAGTTTGCAAACGTTTAGTCAACTAATGAGGAAATGTTACTCAACGTACTAAGCAGTGAGATGCATATGTAATTATGGGGATCAAGTGGGCTTCCACTTTTGTAGATAGGTACATTAAATGATTTGCTCCAATTTGAGAGAGAGAGAGAGAGAGAGAGAGAGAGAGAGAGAGAGAGAGAGAGAGAGAGAGAGAGAGAGAAGTGGGGGGTGGGAACATCTTTTGAAACTTTTCACAAAGCAGCTTTTTCTTACAGTTGATAAGTAATTTTGGTAATTTTGCTTCTTTGTGTTGTTAGGTTTGGGCATGTGTGTGTGTGTGTGTGTGTGTGTGTGTGTGTGTGTGTGTGTGTGTGTGTGTGTGTGTGAGTGTGTGTGTGAGTGTGCATGCGTGCATGCATGCATGTGTGTTTGTGTGTATGAATGACTAGACTCTAGAAGGTGAAGCATGTTGCTCAATATTAATAGGATCAGCTCAGTTTGTGGCAGAATAAATATTTCAGATCCTTACATTTACAGACAGAAATTTTAGTTCATACTTGCATGAAACAGCTCAACAGGAATTCAGTCTTCAGTGTATACAACAGGTGAAAGCTGTCGATGATATTGTGAAAGGTTTTGTAAAACACAATGCAGAATATGTCAACTATTTTGTTTCAAAATGTTAAGTTGGACCACTGACTGGTGCTGAAGGAATATAGTTTTGTGCATATGCACAGCTGAAAGAGGTCCACATAGGTCATTTACAATTTAGAATTATCTTTTTTTTAATGACATGTATCTTAAACTCACTCCATCCATCCATCCTGGTCCATCCATCCATCCATCCATCCATCCATCCATCCATCCATCCATCCATCCATCCATCCATCCATCCATTCATGCTACATTATAAAAATTGTTTACATTTAACTTTAAAAGAAAGCTTTGCCTTAATAGACAAATGTTTGCTGCCAATACCTAAAGTGTATGTTGTTTAGTACATCATTATCATGTTTAGTGTAACCACACTTTCTGGTATGCCAGTGAGAGTTATTGCTCGAATTTGTCTGAACAGATTGGTAAGTATATTGTGGTTCAAGCATACAGGCTCAAGAAATGTTTGTGACTTGGTGCAACAGGTTTTTCAACTTGCTTGTTTGACGTCACATCAGGAAAATTCATGTGCTTTGCCATTCGAACTTTGGATGAAGGAGGCCGAGTGATTATGCTTGCCTTCAATGAAGTGTTTGAAGGCAGTAGGACATGGGTTTTTATGTTGGACCTTGCTGTTCAATGGCCCCGAGTCCTTATACCAGGACATGTTACCTTCCCTTTCAGCTCTTTCTTTAGCTTCCATTCTACATTGCAGCCATTGATCACTTTAATAGCATTTGTGGGTGTGCTGAAGCATGGTTGGCAAAGGTAGATGAAGAGGTAAATGTGCCATAAATGAGAGAAATGTAGCCATTGAAAATGTGGCCAGAGTCTGTTGAATGAGGGTGAACGTGCCTGCATTGATGCAGTAGTAAAGGATTTTTATCAGCCTAGATGGTAGCAATGGAGTTAATTTATGATAAATACAAGTTTTTTTGTTTTCAGGACATCTGAAATGATCTACTTTTTGAAAATAATAATAGGTTTTTTGTCATGATGTGAATCATGAAGGAATTTATGACCATAAAATATTTGTCTACACACACAAGCAATGCTTCAGCTAGATAAATATTTGGATCTAATGTAGATTTCAAGTGAGTACTGGATGTAGAGTTTCATTAAGATTTAAGGCCATGCTGACTGTAAAGTAGCCAAGACCAACAGTTTCATAAAAACCATGCTCATATAAGTAATTGTAATGATTGATGGCTTCTCATAAGACTCCATCTGGCTATTTGGCAGAGGTCACCTGAAAAGAAAAAGAGAATTCATTGTGGGATTTTCCTCAGAAACTGCCAATGCAGGAAATGTAAACTTTTCTCTGATGGTGCACCAGTACTCACCAGAGCAAGTTTAAGTCATTTAGACAGCTCCACTAACTAGCTATGCATATGATATTGTTTTGGGTAAGTCATTATCTCCTAAACTTTGCTCAGGAGTCTGAAGCTCTTATAAAGTCATGAACTGGCTCTGCATGGACGCTAGACAGGGTTCCCACAGTCAATAAAAACCTGGACAAGTTTTGGAAATGTGCACAATGTTTTTCAAGGGCCTTGAAAAGTTTTGAAATGTTGGCCAAAACTGCAAAGTCATGGAAAAGTTTAGAAATATCTGCATCAGCCAAAGTTTTTTTTAAATCATGCTTATCAGCATGCAATATTTTCTACCTTTCCTCACTGTCTTTTTATGTATTTATTCAGATCTCAATTGCAGCCAATAGCAGTGTAAAAAATTGTAAATTTTCACTGATTTGTGAAAGAAAATATCATCACCATTTTTTTTTTTAGTTATGGAAAAGTAATGGAAAAGTTTTTTAACTTGTTTTTTGGAAGTCTGTAGAAATCCTGTTTAGATCACCCAGACCAGCTGCCTGACACATAAGAAATCGAGGGAGTGCAGCTCTAGTGCAATTTATTCAAAACTCTAAGTTCACACTAAAGCATGACCATGAGTCCATTTTAATAAAAGATTGTCCCATTCAGAGGGCAAGGCAGAGTAGAAATTGTTTATCATTTTCAGGACAATCATTTGACAAAACTATTTGTCGAGTGAATTGTCCAGAGGTATAGAATTTGTAGACTGTTTGACCTCAAACAGAAAGTTTTCACTCCTGGAAGCGATTTGACATGGTGATTTTCCCTGTCACTGCTTTGTTGACCTTTCAAACAACTAGATAGCTTCCCTTTTTTTCCCTTGAAGAGGTGTGTGCAGTGCAATAGATCAAGTACAATTTAATCAATGCAAAAACAAAAATTTTACCCATTGCCACAAGAAACATTCCCTTCATTTGACAATGCACTGAATGAATTACCATGCTTTGTGGCCATTGCCTGCACGTACCTTACTACTTCAGGCAAGGCAGAGGGAGGCGAAACATTCTGCATGTCAAATCAAGAGAGAGATGGAGGCAAATATAAGAGAAAACAGTCAGGGTTTTCATGCCAAACTGATGGAACTCTTCGTCATCAAGTAAGGTGCAGGGCCAACAGTGACTTTATCCAATGAGCTGCCTTCAGATGGGTTTGGAATAAGTAATGCAAGTTCTTCATGCCAAAAGGAGGGATGGAGGAGGCCGAGGGCTTAGCAAGCAAGCAATGGTGAGCAGGGCAGATGCAGCAAGCATGGCTCAGAATAAAAATTGATTTTCTGACGCAGGAATGGATGGTACCCCACAAAACAATTTATCTGCTATCTCTGCAAAAGCAAAGTATTTTTGTCCTGCCGATATTCTGAATGTAAGAAAATACCTTGTAATAAATTTGTGTCTGAAATGGGAACCTTGTATAATAAGCAGTTAATCTGATGCATCATAGATAATTTCTCCAGGAATAATTACAAGCAGTATGTTACCACTTAAATTGGAAGCCTGTGAGATGAAACCATTAGACCAAATGTCCCACTGATATTGCCTTGTTGGCCCTTGTTATACAAATGTCATCATTTTCATTATTCTGTAAGGCAGACACAAAACCATTGATGTAAGTTTAAACTTTCTATTATTAGATTTCAGGATGTAATTGGATGAAAAGGTGAAAATGACCCTACGAACTACCTTTTTCCCCCTCATAAATGATTGGAATTTGGATACTGCCATTATAGCAACAAAAATATTTTAAATGTTGATTTTAAAAAAATGATTACTAGAGCTGGAATTCAATATGGCTGGCCAAATGTTGAGAATAGGTTGGTCATTGACAGCTCATGTTATTGAAAACATGATAGATCATGGGATGTTTGTTGAAGAGTGGAATCATCTGACCATTCTATAAATCATTCATTGGGCGTGAACTCAGTATTCATATGAAATGCCAAAACATAAATGTACTCTGCCGACTCTGAGGACAAATTGTTTCTGTGCTGACAGTGCACCCAACCTCTCATTGATGTTCCTGCTGAATCTGGGCCTTGCCTTGGTGGAGAATCACTCTCTGACTGCATCCCAGCCTGACCCTAGTGGGTCCCGGATGTGAATTGCATTTGAGAGGCTGCCCAGCTCAGCAAGTTTCGCTAAGAGGATTCTTCAGAGGGCTTTACAAAATGGGCAGTTGAGATGGTGCCGGTGACAAGCTGTCTCCCTGTCTCCCTCTGCCCCCTCCTGTCAGGCCATTTTATTGATCCCCTCCCACTCACCCCAACTTGCTAAAGCTGGAACCATCTGTGCCCATCACCTCTGGGGGTTACTGGGGAAACTGTGTGCTATCCATTCACCATTGTGTGCAGTGTTGTTGTTGGAGGCAGAAGCATATTGTGCCCTCATGGGTGATGTATATGTACATGAAATATTCATTGGCTTGATAAGGAGTTGAGATTGTATCTCCCCAAAATATACTTGCTCTTGTGCTGACTGCAATTGCAATTAAATTCCATAGTTTAAGGTGCCTGCAAGTGATGTTTGGTGAATCAGTGATGAAGGGAAAAGTGCAAAGTTTTTGTCAGTCTGGCACTAGAGGAAATCATTACACCCATCAGGATGATAAGAAAGTGATGAATAGATTTCTTACTGCGGGAAATGATTATGACCTGTCAAGTCTTCAACTAATAGGATTAAATTTCAATCAATGGTTGATTAAGGCATTAAAGAAGCTGTTGCTTTTTTAATAGAAAAGATTAAAAACCTTACCTCTCTTTTCTGACAGATCTCTTAAAGATTTATCTTCTCTGACAGGTATGAGTGTGAAGGCAGAAGGAGGCGAGAGAGTTTTATGTTCCAGCAGCAGAAACAGATGCTGACAACTTGGCAGGCGACTGATTGTACCCCATACAGCATGACTGAAAGTAACCTGTCTTGACTTGAACAAGGATGCAGAATACAGGCTGACAGAGTGTCCATAGGATCTGCTTCCAACTCCAAAATTATTGACTTCACTCCCACGTTTTCTGGTATTCTTTGAAGGTGTGAAGGAAGGCTGAAACCAAGAAAACTTGGCTAAATAATCACCTGGTGCTCTCTTGCAAATCTTTGTTCCTGGATTGACAATTGTCATCAACACTCCCCAAGGATTCCATGCTTTGTCAATGAAACATGCCAAAGCCATCATCATCAAAAGGTTGAACACATTTCATTTTGCCTTTGTTCAGTATGTTTTGGTCAAATGTAATCTTATTCAGTTTTTCCATTGACCTGCTAACTGTTTTGGAGAGAAGAAAAGAAGTGGATATAAGGTTGTAATGTGAAAGTTTTACATCAAAGTGCCCGGATAAATTGAAAAATTGAAAGAGGAAGGCTTTCCCTTCAAGTTGAATTTATTGCTGTGGGATGAATTAGTCTGACAAATGGGCTTACACCATGAAACAGGTTTTTTAAGCTTCTGTAGATTGCTCTCTGCTTGTGTCGGTCTCCATTTTTGTTTTATCTATCTTTGTATTTTTTTCTCAGTCTTTGAATATTTCTCTCTCTCTCTCTCTCTCTCTCTCTCTCTCTCTCTCTCTCTCTCTCTCTCTCTCTCCTCTCTCTCTCTCTCTCTCTCTCTCTCTCTCTCTCTCTCACACACACACACACACACACATCACTCCAAACCACTGTGCGATGTCTTGCAGACAAACAAAAATCCTCCAAACAAACACAGGGATGTCTCTGCAAATGCCAACATCCTCTCAGCCACTGCCTGACTCAAACTCAAAAATGAACACAGGAAACAACTCAGCAATGCAACAAACAGACACTGCCTCGAATGACCATACACCAGTAACCAAATCCACCACAGCACCTCCCTCTACCCTGCTACACAACAGGTTCTCTCACGAGGATGAGGTTTCATCACCCCTCTTCCAGCAACAAAACCACAGCTGAACCTCATGGATGGTCTCGGCCAAACTCTGGAGGAAAGCTCATCACCAACAATGCAGAACACCTGATTCTGGGATGCTCTCTCCTTTGCTCACTGAGACGAAGGAAGTTGTGTCCCCGAGATTCTGTACACATTAGGTCAATGCAGAACTACAAAGGAGCTGACCTCACCAAAACCCTCAAAACCACCACCACCATGCATGTGACTACAAAATCAGTTTCATTTCTAGTTAGGGAAACGAAACTCACAATGCAACCCAGACTCAAAAGGAATATAGTGGCATCAAACATCTTTCCCGAAGCGAAAATCCGCTTCATTGCCCTGCCATTTCACAAGCGTTCTGCTGACCACTTTAACAGATGCAACGCATCCATGGAGCACGTGGCAAAGAAAGGCAAAATGTGCACTATGTCACCATTTGCTCCAGCAACAACACAAGCTACACAACTGATGGCAAACAACTTACTACTGACAGCAATATCAGGCTTGCCAAAGTCATCAAAACCCAAGTGCATGATCCTAACTACAAGACAAAAACGTCAACGACAACCCCTAACCATCAACCTTGTGCTAGAAAATGAAATCATTGAGCAAGTTTCTGAACACAGAGTGCTAGGCATAATTGTTGATGAACAACTAACTTGGGAACAACATGTCAATTCCTTATGCAAAACTATTGCTAAGAACATTTTCCAGCTCTCCAAACTGAGGCATTTTGTCACCACCGATGCATGCGCAATGTTTTTTCACACACACACATAAATTCCCATATTAAATTTGCATCTGTTGTATGGGATGGCTCTATCATTCTATGGCAGTGCACTCAAACAAGATTAAATCACTGTACAGACGAGCTGCCAAGCTTATCATTTCCGACTCAATATTAGATGAAAAGATAACAAAATCTTGGCTTACTACCCTTCCAAAAACACCTCGTCCTCAATAAATGCATCATGCACAAAATTGCTCATTCACGAGCACTGAAGTATCTTACTGGTCTCTTCATTCGTCCCCAAACAACCCATTCACTATCTTGCAACACTTTCATTCTACCACAACCTAGAGTAGACATTTTCAAAGGCAGTATTACATATTCAGGTGTTATGATATGGAATACACTCCCATTGCACCTAAGGAACAATACTTCCATGAAGTCGTTTAAAGCATCCATACGTGATTGTCTATTCAGATGATCTCACTGCTGTCACCTGTACACATGACACGTATTGCTTGAACTTCAAGACTCACTGAGCTGACAGTTGTCAAAGGCATCTACTAAAATCTTTGTCATTGTTGATCATATTCTTCATATACCTTACCAATTGTTGTACATAGATTAGCTACTGTGTATTTTTGTCTTAATTATCCATGTTTTCATTTCTTTATGAGCAAGGACAATTTGTAAGATAGGCAGAAATGCCTAAAATTTCATCCTTGATAAATAAAGAATCAATCAATCAATCAATCAATCAATCTCTCTCTCTCTCTCCCTCTCTCTCTCTCTCTCTCTCTCTCTCTCTCTCTCTCTCTCTCTCTCTCTCTCTCTCTTCACAGGCATAGGTACAGCCGAGGTAACGATGTAACCTTGTGTCCCAATTGCAGAGAGAAAGATGAAGACGAAAGGCATTTTCTTTTGCATTGTCCAGCTTTGTACGACCTTTGAGTAAGATATATCATACCATTTGTAAATGAGGACCCTTTTGTACAGCTCATCGGTAACAGAGATACTTACGTGATAAGAGGGGTCGCCACCTACGGTCCTCTACCATGCATTGATGAGAAGAAAGGCAATCTTGCAGGATACACAGAATGATTCTTTTTTTCTAGAATAAGCAGAGAGCAATAAAGAGCATTATAACAGCTCTCAGTATGTGATTACAAGGGAGTATTGAGACACATAGTGTTAGTGTCCAATATGTATATTGTTTAACATTGTATTGTATCATTGTACTTGTGATGGACCGCAGGCCTAGACAATAAACTGATTCGTTCGTTCGTTCATACGTTCTCTCTCTCTATATCTCTGTCTCTATCTCTGTTTTTCATGCCTGGACTAAATGTACACTGTGCCTCCCTGAGCAGAGACTGCCAGCATGTCAGATGCCTGGGAGAGAGGCTGCAGGTCTGGCTGACTGTGGCATTGTGGATTGATGGCCTTGCTGACAGACTAGGTCTACCTGGTTTCACAGGTCACAAAAGTGAAGGGAATCTTTCAAAAACTTTCACTGAGGTTGATTTTTGTGCACTTCAGATTCATGGTGGAGTCGCTGATGTATAATTCCATCCTCACATGTTGCTTACCCACATGTTGTTTACCCACATCTTGTTGTAACCCACTTTTCTTTTACCCACCCATTGTGATGGTGTTTTGGGTTCTGTCCTGTCCCATTGCACATGTTGATATGTTAATGTGTGACACCAATATGGGGATATGGGTTCCTATTGATGACACCTGTCAACATGTGCTTGATTTATCAGTGTATGAAATGGAGGGTAGACATGAGCACTGTCTGTCACAGTGGAGGGCTGTGGATACCCTACTGGTGATGTTGATCAACCTGTTCTTGTTGATGGGGATGTTATGAGTATGAAAGCTGTATGTAGACGTAATTGCTGTTTCAGTGTGGGGCTATGGGTTCCTATTGGTGACGCTGATCAACCTGTGCTCACTAATGGGGATCGTGGTCCTTCCCATCATGCAGAGCCGTCTGTACAAGGTCATCTTGGCCTTCATGGTAGCCCTGGGTGTGGGCAGTCTGTGTGGCAGCAGCCTCTTCTTCCTCATCCCTGAGGTGGGCGTCACCTGTGGGTGTGTGTGTCGGTGTGTGTGTCGGTGTGTGTGTGTGTGTTTGTACACGTGTGTGTAAGTGTGTGTGGGTTTTTTTTTACATGTGTGTACATATGTTTATACACATGTGTGTGTGTGAATGTGTGTGTGTGTGTGTTTATACACATGTGTGTGTGTGTGTGTGTGAATGTGTGTGTATGTGTTTGTACAAGTGTGTGTGTGTGTGTATATGTGTGTGTGCGTGTGTGTGTGTTTGCATGTGCATGTGAGAGGTCTTTGTGGCTGCTGTGTGTGTTGTGGCATTTTTGGAGAGGGGGGATGGGAGTAAGGCATGAAAAACAAAGAAAAGGAAGACAGTGTGGTAATGAGAAGAAGGAGGCAACAGTGGTATAAAGGGGGAAGTAATAGTAAATAAGAAGAAGAAAAATGTGGAGAATAGACAGAAGTAAAACAGGAGGAAATAGTTCCAGACAGGTGGAGTTGGAGGAGAATATGCTCTTTTAGCATTACAAGTACAGGGTGCGGTGAAATTAGCATTACATAACTTTGGTGCTCTACGCACCGGCGATTTGCGCATGATGATTGCCCTTGCCTGTGCTCCAACACGAGTACAGGACCCAGCCACAGTTAAAAGCCAAAACTGAGAATCAGCTGCAGCACAGTTGCCATGCAGTAGGCGAAACGTTAACTTGTTGCTGAGCGCCTCCATGCAGGTGAGTCAACAGCCCAGATCTGTGCAGCTCTGCATGTTAGCAGAATGCAGATCAAGCAAGTCAGGGACATGCTGGCAGGGCATGGTACTGGCAGGGCATGGCAATGTTGAGCGGATTTAGGCAGGACAAGACAGGAAGCGGGAGAAGAGAACGGAAAAAGTGGTGGTGGCTGTGAAGGCTTTGGTTGAACTCCATCCCTGGCAGTCCATCAGGAAGCTGGTGAAGCAGTTTGGAATGCATGAGCACACCATGCGTCACGTGATCAGAGATGATCTGCACATTAAGTCAAGGACAGTGGTCACCAAGAACAGGATCACTGAGGCGCAGAAGATCACGAGAGTAGACCATGCCAAGAAGATTCTGAACTGAATGAAGAAGCCAGAAAATTCCAAGAAAATGCAACAGCTGCTGGTGAAGGAACTCGGCAGCTTCTAACCCAAGGACATGTGGCCGCCATCATCTCCGGAACTCAGCCCGCTCAACTATTCCATATGGGAGCGTGTGGAGTCTGAGGCCATTGTAAGTGGCCACCTGAATGTGAATAGCCTGCGAGCAGCAGTCACAACGCAGTGGGCGGCTTTGTCTGAAGACTCTCTCAAAACAGAGTTCAGCTCCTTCCAGGAGTGCCTGGAGGCAGTTGTGAAGGCTGGTGGTGACTACATTGAATAAACTGCTGCTTGCTTGTCGGAACTGTTGTATGTTGTTGAACAATATGTTTAATGTGTGTGAACTCAGAGAAATCCTTTATTTTTTATGTCATACTCATGCATAATGGTAATTTCACCGCATCCTGTACTGTCTGAAGGAGGAATAATTGAGTGGCAAAGGAGAGTTGGAGGAGTGAAAGGAAAGAGGAGGGATAGATTGAAAGAAAGAATGGGAAGGGGATGGGAGATGATGATGATGATGATGATGACAATGATGAGAAGGAGAGTGGATGGACTGAGAAGAGGTGGTGTTTAGGGGGAGGAGGAAGGAAATGATATCCATACCTTCCTCATCCCAATAGTCAACAGTCTGTAGACTGCATTTGTTTCATTATTGGTATAAGAGAAATTCCTTCCCCTTTCTTCTGCATACTAGGATTAGGCAGCTTGCACTATAGAACTGGAAGGAGAGAAGGAGGAGGAGACACGAGGAAGAAGACAGCATCCTTATCTCTTCATTTGGGCAGAAATACGGCATATTGACGACAGCAATACTTCCATGCATAATCACATGAAGGGATGAATGAAACAATGCCTTTTACATTCCAGGCATTCCAACTGTATGCATCTGAAGACAGTGCCGTGGTACAGTCCAATGTCTACACAGCTGTAACTATCATTGGAGGAATCTACCTGTTTTTCCTTACTGAACGCATCATGAAGATGGTCATGTTTTACAGAGATGTAAGTATTGATGACAAGTTTTGTAATAAGTAAGGAAGAACATTGAGCTGCCTTTATGTTGATGTCAGTCTGTGTGCAGAAGCAGCAACTAACAGTCTTCTTCTTCTTCTTCTTCTTCTTCTTCTTCTTCTTCTTCTTCTTCTTCTTCTTCTTCTTCTTCTTCTTCTTCCTCCTCCTCCTCCTCCTCTTCCCCCCTCCTTCTCCTCCCACCTCCCACCTCCCCCCTCCTCCTCCTCCCACCTCCCCCCCTCCTCCTCCTCCCACCTCCCCCCTCCTCCTCCTCCCACCTCCCCCCTCCTCCTCCTCCCACCTCCCCCCTCCCCCCCTCCTCCTCCCCCCTCCTCCTGCTCCCCCCCCCCCCCCCCCCTCCTCCTCCTCCAGGTCAAACAGCTCTTAAGACCTCCACCAGACTTCACTCCTGGGTTGCATGTGCTGATGGTTTTACACAATTTCTTATTTTTCTCATATTTCCCCAGCATGCTCCTGTGATAATTCTCCTTAGGTTGCCTTTTTCTTTCTATCACTGTCTGCTGTTCTGTGAAGGTCTATCTGGGTAATAGCCATGTTCTGTTTGGCAGCTGCACCTTCTGTTCTTGTTTAGAGGTTCTAGGTTGCAGCAGTATGTGCATTTGTGTAAGTATTTATGGTAAAATCTATTGTGCCCTGCATATTTTCTTGATATTTTTTGGGAATTCATTGCAGAGGGTTGCAACATGTGCTTCCATGCAGCATTACAGCCAAAATGTCACTCTAACAAATGTAGCCATGCAGCAATACAGCCAAAATGTCACTCTAACAAATGTAGCCATGCAGCAATACAGCCAAAATGTAACTCTAACAAATGTAGCCATGCAGCAATACAGCCAAAATGTAACTCTAACAAATGTAGCCATACAGCAATACAGCCAAAATGTAACTCTAACAAATGTAGCCATGCAGCAATACAGCCAAAATGTAACTAACAAATGTAGGCTTGCAGCAATACAGCCAAAATGTAACTCTAACAAATGTAGCCATGCAGCAATACAGCCAAAATGTCACTCTAACAAATGTAGCCCTGCAGCAATACAGCCAAAATGTAACTCTAACAAATGTAGCCATGCAGCAAAACAGCCAAAATGTCACTCTAACAAATGTAGCCATGCAGCAATACAGCCAAAATGTAACTCTAACAAATGTAGCCATGCAGCAATACAGCCAAAATGTAACTCTAACAAATGTAGCCATGCAGCAATACAGCCAAAATGTCACTCTAACAAATGTAGCCATGCAGCAATACAGCCAAAATGTCACTCTAACAAATGTAGCCATGCAGCAATACAGCCAAAATGTAACTCTAACAAATGTAGCCATGCAGCAATACAGCCAAAATGTAACTCTAACAAATGTAGCCATGCAGCAATACAGCCAAAATGTAACTAACAAATGTAGCCATGCAGCAATACAGCCAAAATGTAACTATAACAAATGTAGCCATGCAGCAATACAGCCAAAATGTCACTCTATCAAATATAGCCATGCAGCAATACAGCCAAAATGTAACTCTAACAAATGTAGGCATGCAGCAATACAGCCAAAATGTCACTCTAACAAATGTAGCCATGCAGCAATACATCCAAAATGTCACTCTAACAAATGTAGCCATGCAGCAATACAGCCAAAATGTCACTCCAACAAATGTAGCCATGCAGCAATACAGCCAAAATGTAACTCTAACAAATGTAGCCATGCAGCAATACAGCCAAAATGTCACTCTAACAAATATAGCCATGCAGCAATACAGCCAAAATGTAACTCTATCAAATGCAGGAGAAAACAAGGCTAAAGTAGGAAAATTGACAAAACAAAACGTTTCAACTATAATATTATTTATTCATTCATGCATATTTCAGAAGAAACAGCCTGCATACTTAATTTTTAACAATGGTGTAAAGCACAGGAAAACATGATTAT
Organism: Theodoxus fluviatilis; assembly: GCA_034096865.1. NCBI lineage: Eukaryota > Metazoa > Mollusca > Gastropoda > Cycloneritida > Neritidae > Theodoxus > Theodoxus fluviatilis. Next base: position 105,312 of record JAWQFJ010001840.1, on the reverse strand, counting down.
GTGACTTCATGCTGTGATGACCTCACTTAGCAATCTCTCAAAAACTGTGTTTCCTACTTGGGCCCGATTTCTCTTGCATAGCCACAAATTAGTAGTTGTGTTTGGAAGCTCAAATGGTGTTATCTACAGTACGTTCAAGAAACCTACAGGTATCGACCGGTAGATACCATTCAACTCTTGAACGACTTGGTACGGCTACCGGTATTGACCGGTAGATACGGCGCCGGAGCGCTGTTGCGCCTGTATAACAAAATGGCTGCCTTCAGGGAAAGGAAGAAAGTCACATCACAAATATGCGCTGTGGCACGCATTTCGACCTGTGATTATTACCCAGCCTATGCGAGACGTTACAAGAAGTTAGGCTGATATTGTTCTTTTCTTTTTTTAAAGAATAACTGCTCTGAAATAATTACCGGGCAAGATGTGAACAAACATTTCCCCGACAGATGGCAAAACAATTTCAAGGGAAGCAACTCTTATATCTTACATTAGCCCTTAGTTTGTTGTGTAACCTCCCTTGAAGTAAGCATCGAAATATTCTTGCTTACACCAAGTCAGCACTGTCATTTTGACATAAATTTCGATTCGAGCGATGCCAAGCCTTCATGCACAGATACAGCTTAACGTATTTCATCAGCTTCCACAAGCAACAAGCCATCTTGGCTACTGTTCGGTCATTACGAGTCGTTCAAGAGTGCACATTGGTGGCTCAGCTACCGGTCGGCTACCAGTAGGTCGTCTTGAACGCAGGGCTGGTTATGTTGTAACATGGTGATTACTTGAGTGGCTGTGTAGTTGGTGCCTGGCTCTGCATCTCCATTTGGTATAGTTTTCCTCTCAGGTGGTGGACATGTGTGAATTCCCTTCCTCAAGTATATTTTCTGTCTCAATGGTGATTATGATCATGATGACATCAGCAGCAATGATAACAACAAGAAGGAGGAGGAGGAAGAGTAAGTTGGAATGAATTGGACCTAAAAATGTTCCCATATGATTTTATTTTTCTCTGTACATCTCATTTACTTCATGCTCATTGAAACAACTACTTTTCAGTTAAATGCAGCTTGAGCATTAACATTATTGCAGATAGAACCTTTATGAAATGTAATCTCTTTGTGTTTGGATTTAAGTTGGAAGAATGTGAAATTATAACTAAACACCCAAATAAGTTAAACAAGTTGGGGGAAATTGTTTATTGCATATTACGTATTGAGTGAAAAAATTTTTTTTAACCTTGTCATTTGCAGAAGAATAGAAGTCGACTGGATGTGAACATCAACATTGTCCCAGAGAGTCAGGAGCCGGAGATCTACTGTTCCATTAGCCGAAAGTCGGCACCATCCGACAACCCCAAGTGTACGGTGCCACTGTATGAGCTACCGCCGGCACTCTGCAGGAGCCGAAACCTGCATGAGGAGGGCAGCGGTGATGCCACCACCGTAGAGGACGTGAACCTGGAAGAAGAGGAGACTCTGACAGGCAAATCCAGGAATGGCAAAGTTCACGCAGATCACAATGTAAGCGTCCAACGGAATGGGAGCATGCACGCATGTATGTGTGTGTGTGTGTGTATATACATTTGTGTGTGTGTGTGTGTGTGTGTGTGTGTGTGTGTGTGTGTGTGTGTAAGAAAGGGAGGGAGAGACAGACAGACAGATGGACGGACGAATGGATGGATGGACGGATGGATGGATAGATAGATGGATGGATGGACAGATGGATTGACAATTGAAGAGAGACAGACAGACAGACAGACAGACAAACTGACTGACTGACTCAGTATGTACTTCCATGTTCACACACATGAATGTGCATTTACTGATGCTTGTATCTCCCAACACATCCATCTGTAATTTAGCAGGTTATGCATCATGCTCCCCCCTCCTCTCTCAACACCTCATCACCTTTAACTTTCTTTCACAAACTTAAGCATAATTATAAATATGCATTAGTATTTGACACTTCCTTGTTGGACAGGTCTGTCATGTGCTTGCAGGAGATGGCCAATAGACATTCCCATCTCGAGAAGGAGGGAACCCAGCACATTGCCTCTTTGGCCTGGATGATCATCTGTGGAGATGGCATGCACAACTTCATCGACGGCCTCTCCATCGGAGCTGCCTTCTCCGAGAGCATCCTTGCTGGTGTCAGCGTCTCACTGGCAGTCATCTGTGAGGAAATCCCCCACGAGCTTGGTGAGAGGATCTTCGTATCTACTTTGCACTCTGAGGCTGAGGGGCAAATGCATGAATAGAGGATCTTCGTATCTACTTTGCACTCTGAGGCTGAGGGGCAAATGCAAGAATAGAGGATCTTCGTATCTACTTTGCACTCTGAGGCTGAGGGGCAAATGCATGAATACTTTTATATTGCAGATGTGGTGTCATAAAATGTTGTCAAAGCTGTAGATTGTGGCATTAGTTTGGTGCTATGTGTCTGTGCAGTTTGTGGGGGTTCAATGACATGGAGTCGGAGGATGTATGTTGGAGGGGTGTGTATGTGTTTGTGTGTGTGTGTATGTTTGTTTGTGCATGTATGTCTGTGTTTGTGTTTGTGTCTCTGTGTGTTTCTTTGTGTATAAGTGAGTGCGTGTGTGTGTGTGTGTGTGTGTGTGTTCACGTGTTTGTGCATACATGCCCATGCAGCTCAGAATTTCACGTCAAGGGAACTGCTTTGACAGGAAAGCCTGACTTTGTGTGACCACGGTTTTCCCCAGGTGATTTTGCCATCCTCTTGAACTCTGGCATGAGTCTGGGACGCGCACTGATGTTCAACTTCCTGTCGGCCTGCATGTGCTACTTGGGATGGATCCTGGGCACCGTTCTTGGGGAGAACACCTCCTCCCACCACTGGGTCTTTGCTGTGGCGGGTGGCATGTTCCTCTACATCTCCCTCGTGGACATGGTGAGTGACAGGCGGTCGTCTGATTTCTGCATTGCTCCATGTGATCAGACTCTCTGTGGGTTTGGGGTAAGAATAGACCAGACCCTCTGTGTCTCCTGATTGATTTGGAAAAAATGAATGACCCAGGAAATCGAGACTTGACTTACCCCAACCAGCTCTGGTGGAGTGTAGTACATGGCCTGACATAGCTACAAAAGCCCATCCATCCATCCATCCATCCATCCATCCATCCATCCATCCATCCATCCATCCATCCATCCATCCATCCATCCATCCATCCATCTATATCCATCCATCCATCCCTCCCTCCATCCATCCATCCATCCACCCACCCGACCCACCCACCCAACCGTCAATGTGATCAGCCCTATTTATTTGAATTTGAAAAAGGGAGACAATGGATTATCTCCCCTGGAAGTTTTCCTTGAAACGAAAGTGAATACTGGAAAACATGCCTCTTAAATCTGGATGAAAATGTTATGACCATTCTGTATTTGATTTGTGAAGTATTGTTATGACCATTCTGTATTTGATTTGTGAAGTATTGAGTTAGTTATTGAGTGTTTATGGTAAACTAACATTGTTGCTGTGATTTTCACTTTGCAAATAGTTTTGAGTTTGTGCCTGTGCTGCTTGCTTCTAGATGCCTGAGATGAACAGCATGGCCCAATCTGAGGAGGGCAGACAGCTGGGGCAGATGAAGGTCTTCCTGCTGCAGAACCTAGGCATGCTGTCTGGCTTGGGCATCATGCTCATCCTGGCTGTCTATGGACCGACCATCACCTTCGAGTGAGGGCCAGCTCACGGCACACACCAGTTTGGCAAGCTTTTGAATGAGGACATCTCCAGTGTTTGCATACTTGTAGAAAGGTTTCATGTCTAGTACTAGTCAGTGTAGAGGAAATGAACCGTAGTCCTGGAATTTCAGTGAGTGAGAGATTTGAGCCATTTGAAAGCCCAGTGAATTTGCTTTCCAACCCTTTCCATTGTTGATGTTTTGTGTTTTCTTAGTGAGGAAGGAATCTGAAAGCTCCGCTGGAAACTTGATGTTGTATGCAAAAGTCCTCCAGTGGTTTATTTTTCCCTGATGATTTTTTGCGCATGTCAGATCTGAATAACTGCATGCTGTCCCTGCATTTGCATCACGTGTACAGCTTCAGTGGATTTAACAAGTAGAAATGAGTCGTTGGTGTAAATTACACAGTTTTATTTATAGAAAAAAGATCATAGTGACAAGAATAGTATATTTGCACCTCATTATGTGCACTGCTTTGGATATTTGTGACACCCAAAGCTTATTAAAAATATTTTGAGAACATACTCTAAGGCCTGAGAGGAGGGCAGAAGATATATGGGTCATATCATTCATGTTTTCCTGTTCAAAAACTTCTTTTAAAAAATAAGTTCCTGTAACTCATGAATGAAACCATTGGTTTGAAGAATGTCATTTGTTTTAATGCTTATTACAATAAAGATGCCTGACTTGTCAGTCCCAGCTTAAATTGCAGTGTGGCCCCGAGTACTGATATGAGAGAGTGCTCAAGTGATTTTCAAAACAATAGCACACCTTTGTTGATGAAATCATTGGTGTTGATTAAAGGTAGTATTTTTTTAGTTTCCAGTGGAAACTCATTCAAGACGCAGAATTTCTAGTGCGTCTGTCCCCTGAAATCGCAGGAAAATGGACCAAGTTTGAAAAATCGTAGTAAAATAATTACTGTAGCTACAAAGCTAAACTTGGTATGGCTAGAAAGGTCTTTCTTTGCCAAAACTAGCCAAATGCTGCACTTTGTCAAGCTAAGAAAACACTACCCTTGCCATGACAGTAAGTAGAGCCACTATTTTGAAAAAATAGGTCTTTCACCCAGCTCTCTTTCTCAGAGTGCCCACTGCTTGTTTCTTGGTCTAGAGCTCTATAAAAAAGTGAACTTCAAAAAATGGCACACAAACCCACTGGATAAATTTTGTGATGATTGTGTATATTAGTCCTGAGTTACAACCAATATGAGCCTACAATGAACTACCGAGCAGCTGATGGCAAGGTTGACCTAGTTTCATCCTCGCTCTCTGATACCTCATCATTAGCGAGAGGAAAATCACAAAAACACACTGGAGAAATTTTGTGATGATTGTGTTTATTAGTCCTGAGTCACAACCAATATGAGCCTACAATGAACTACCAAGCAGCTGATGGCGAGGTCGACTAGTTTCAGCCACCATGACAACTTCGCTCTCATCCTCGCTCTCTGATACCTCATCATTAGCGAGAGGAAAATCATCATGAAAGGGATCATCTACATCAGTTCCATTCTTATACAAAGCATCCACTTCAGCATCAGAACCCTCCTCTACAGCAATTTCCACTCGCTCACCCACCTCGCGCTGCGATCGACGCTACGCCGCCATCGCTGTTTACTTCGTGCCTCTTAGTGCATTGCTGATAAAGGTTATGGTCTGGCCGGGAAAGATCTGTGTGTTGATCTAAAGCTGGCAAACTATAGTATAGAGACGAATTCAAGACTAGACTAGTTCCCTAAACCATATTTTCCTTGTTGTAAGGGGGCAAAAATATACTAATGTGGTAGGCTCAGAGCGAGTTTTCGCGAGTAACCTGAGGCCTGTTCAAGACACCTACCGGTACACATTGACCGAAAAACACAAAATCTAAAGTCTCGCGGCACATCACCTTTGAACAAGGCGCGATACACGCCTCACTTTCGGCTTTGACGCATGCGCAGAACCAAGCGCGATGAGTTACCATCGGCGATGCCACACCGGTTCGACTCGAGTCACTATAGTTGACGCGAAAACTCGCTCTCAATTGAGCCTACGGCTACGCGTCGCGAACGACTACGTTTGGCCCGTAGGAGCCTACGCGTCGCGAATGAGTTAATGGCATCATTTATAGTCGGCTGCCTCTGCATAAAGTGCTTTGACAGTAGATGAAAAGCTGTATGTAGTCTTCAACCTGATAAATGAAAACCTCTTCAATGAGGGATAGGGGAGAAAGACTGAAAATAGAATGAAGACTGTAAGAAAATATGGTGAATAATGAAGGTAAGGCCCTAAGCTGTGATCTGATCAACAACTCTGATGTGCTTGCGCTGTAGAGGCACTCCTCTCGTTTGAATTGGAGGAGAGGGGGGTGAGTTTGTGAAGGGACAGCCATCATCCCTTCTATGGAAATATCTGATTTGTGAAGATACTTTATTTTCTTAAACATTTCACAGTTTGTTGACTGTCAACTACATTAATCTTATAGGTTATTTTCAGCTCTGAAATCGAATATTTTCTCTGCTGCTTTGAGTGATAACAGATATTTTAATGAGTTTTTGACTCACATGCGAAGCAAAAGTGAGTCTATGTACTGAGCCGTGTCGTCCGTCCGTCCGTCCGGGCGTCCGTCCGTCCGGGCGTCCGTCCGTCCGTCCGTCCGGGCGTAAAAAACTTAAACGTTGGATTTTTCTCGGAGACTATTAAGTCTATCAACACCAAATGTGGCATGATGGTGTATGATGACAAGGCCTCAAAAAACATACATAGTGACTTGACCTTGCTTCAAGGTCAAGGTCACAGGAGCCATAAATGTGGTCTCAAAAACAGTCATTTTTCACATTTTCCCAATTTTCTCCCATGTTATTGAGAATGGCGACCTTAGCTACAAGTGGTATATAGGTCAAAGCAAGCCCTATCTTTTGATACCAGTTTGGTTGACCTTGCTTCAAGGTCAAGGTCACAGGAGCTCTTCAAAGTTGGATTGTATACATATTTTGAAGTGACCTTGACCCTGAACTATGGAAGATAACTGTTTCAAACTTAATAATTATGTGGGGCACATGTTATACTTTCATCATGAGACACATTTGGTCACATATCATCAAGGTCAAGGTCACTTTGACCCTTATGAAATGTGACCAAAATGGGGTAGTGAACCACTAAAAGTGACCATATCTCATGGTAGAAAGTGCCAATAAGCACCATTGTGCTTCCTATGTCTTGAATTAACAGCTTTGTGTTGCATGAACTTGGATGACCTTGACCTTGGGTCAAGGTCACATGTATTTTGGTAGGAAAAATGTGTAAAGCATTTCTTTGTGTATGATGTCATTGGTAGGTTTAGTTGTTTGACCTTGACCTTGAAGGTCACCTGAAGGTCAAGGTCATATAAAGGTCAAGGTCAAGCATGTGAGTCGTATGGGCTTTGCCTTTCTTGTTCAAATATAATTTCATGTATTCATCTTGTATACATGATAAGATCCTTTTTTAATTGGTTTTTTTATATATATAGATATATTCTGCTTCAAAAATACTAGTCAAGCCATAATAACCATTTTAAAGATTTTACTTTCTACCTACCTCAAAGACTTCCAATGGGTAGTTGTTTGGTAGTGAATGCGAACTAATATTTTTTTACAATAAAAATTATTATTATTATTATTATTATTATTATTATTATTATTATTATTATTATTATTAACTAAGCCTTAGATAACTGGAGACTTAGTTCAGACCTAGTAAACACAAGTAGTAGCTGTTGAATTCCATTTGTGACTCAGGGTAAGTTTGAGGCCACATTTAGGATTTATTGCGAATGTATGATTTTATCATCATATGTTCTGTTCCTAATCAGCACTGAGCACAGGGTTGCAGTGAGCAATACAACAAGTCCACGTGCCCCTGTGAATTA
>JAWQFJ010001840.1:80221-92721 GCA_034096865.1 Theodoxus fluviatilis | reverse complement strand
ACACACAAAAAAGACAAGAGGGTTAAAATAAAAGATTCAGTATGTTTTACTTTGCACTACTAAAAGCTCATACAGACATCACCTGACACAAACACTGTTACAAATGTAATACACAATTGAAAAAAATTCTGATAAAAACCCTGACTTCTTCAATACAATTGCTCACAGACATCTCCACAAGTAAACGTTCCAACCCAGACATTTCATACAGGATTTGTGCATCCACTGATTCATAGAAACTGTACAGTTCAGCAGGGAATTTGCACTTAACCATTTGATGCACCAAGGCAAAATCTGGAAAGTCGGGGACAGTTATGAGTAAATTGCCGCATGTTTATCTAGACAGAACAGTTGACAGGAATGAAGCATTACTATTTACAATCTAACATCCTCATATAAGTATACCAGCACTCCTGACAAACTTCTTCATTCATTCCCAAGTAAACACCTTATACAAATTACTTGGTTTTGCACATTCATTAAAAAGAAATGGAATGAAAATGCAAGGCAGCACATTATTTCAATAAAAAACATAAGGTTTTCACAGATGCCCCCACACTCTATTTCCAACAGTAAATGCCATACAGCATTACATTTCAATGAGAAAAGCAAGACTATCATTCTGAAAGGATTACAAAGGATTCAAACTTGGGCAATGCAAGTCTGCCTGAGAGATACCCTCAGCAAAGAATGGGAACTACGCACACACAGCTAAAGTATTCAGAGGCTTCTGCATCAGTCTTAAAACAAATGCCCTCTCCTGTGCTTTGGAACTATCTTCCCCTATACAAATGCAACGATGGGAAAATTTCTGAAATCTGATCACATGATATTGAACCTTATGCAAAACTTATCAAAGAGAAATTATCCGACCCTTTCCTCCCATCACAGATGACCCATGATCACATACAGTAATGAGTATGACAACATCAAACAGTTGCTGACCTTTCCACAAACTGTAAGCATCTTTCCCCTCACTGGGTTCAGATCAACACACACCATGAGCAACTGCGCTTTGATCTGGAATTTATTGATATGAATAGTGGAGTCATTTGACAAATACAGCTTTATGTTATGCATGTGATGATCTGCACAAACCCTCTAGTGTGAATTAGATCCTCGTTGAAAATGACAACAGTACAAGATTAGAGAGAAGGAGAGATGGAAAGAAGGATTGGCAAGAGGGGAGATTGAGAAGGGGTCAGAAGAAGAAGAGGACTGGAATGCACAGGACTGCAATGACGGAGCACTGATCATGCATGCTACAGGTATGCTGGTAGCTGGTGCATGATGACATGCACTGGACACTTCATGTGCATCCCACCTGTGGTGAAATGTTCATGTACGAGACTACATTTGTTAGAAATATAACAACTGACCAGACTATGTGACGAAAAAAAAGCTATGTGATTTGCGGACAAGATGTCGCACCCTGTAACTTGTTTGTGTCTTGTATCAGTTGTCATTGTCCCTCTAGCCTTCAGATCCAAACCTGGCAAGTCCTGATGTAGCGTTGAGGGCCTACAGCTACTTGACACCACCTAGAAAGCATTCTCTCTTTTCAAAGGCTTTGGATTCACAGGAATATAACACCTAGAGCAAAAGATTTGGACGCAATGATACTGCTTTACAATGATAATGTTCACAGACAATGATAATGCTCTCAATATAATAATTATATCTGCTCTGCTGCTTCCTAAAGGTCTGGACCAGATGGGAAAATGTACCATTTCTTATACGTTTTCACTCATCAGTCAGCCACACAGAAACAGATTGCGTGTTCTGTCTTGATGCATTGTATCCTTTCTTAGGGCAAGTATACACACACTGACGCTCACAATTTATCATTAACATTTTCAAAGCATAATTTATCCCTTGAAAAGAAAAAACAAACATGTTTTTACAAGCAGTGATTTCTCAATTTAACATCACCCTTAATCATGGAAAATTGTCAGTGTTCAGGAGAGTTTTGATGCTTTTAAAAGACATTTAAACAGGCGTAGGACATCAAAGTTGCCTCACTTGCCTCTTTACTTGAGATGATGGCTTTTGCACTGTGCAAATGATGACGAACCTATCTTTTATATCTCAAAAGCTAAAACATTGCACTCTCAAGTTTGGCACTTAACAATCAACAAGCCAGTAAACTAGCTAGCAAAAGGCAAGAAGTGGAGAGGGTAAAACGCATGTACATGTATTGACAACTGGTTAAAAAAAAAAACAACTATTTACACTACACAGACTAGGTAAAACTACTTACTTTTCCAAGGCAAAAGCAAATAGGTAAACACTTATTCAGTTGTGGCTTTTTATGTTGTTCATTAAAGAACAAAGCTTTGCCAAAATGAAACAAGCATAGAATTTAAAAGCAGTGCATGTGAGGCTCACTCTCTTGCTGACAGACGTGCTTAGCCAGCAATGTTAATTGACTCCATAATTAATACACATGCATTTACCTTCTGTAGAGGAACAGTATAAGAGCTTAATCCTTCACACAACAAATCCACTCATCTTGTGTTTTTTTTGTTTGTGCTTGAAAAATCTCACTTCTTAATTTGACATGAACAGCAGAATTCAATTCCTGGTTCAATTTGGTCACTTTTGGAACAAATCTAAAGACAGTCATACAGACTGACTAATTACAATGAAAAGTGACAGAGTGAGAAGGTTGACAGCGATTATTATGAGGAAGAGGCAGAAAATTAGTATTCAAAAAAGTTTGAGAAAATAAGTCTGTAGACTGCAAAAAGTCACAGACTCACACAAAAATACAGAAATGCAAAACTCTTCCCATATAGAGTTTTCAGTGCAGCCTACTGAGTAATGGGGAGAGGCCAACTGCTTTGAATGCATTTGAAAGCGTGGTGGCGATACCACTGTATCAATGCCACTTCCAGTTTTCAGCCAGATGGTCAGGAGTATTCAACTTTGGTCTTTGCTGTTCAATCCTCAAAAGAGTGGGTTAGTTGGCATGAAGTGGCATCAATCAATACAAGTAATCACATACTCTTTGCTGCTATCATTAGAGAGTTCATACATCCACATCATCAGAGGCAGCTTTTCACAGAGCCAGTGTAGACAATTTCCCCCTTGGCCAACTTATCAACGTACCAGAAATCTGCTGGCCTGCCAGTGCCTCAAACAACCCGTGTTCCATATCAATATGCCCAGGCCACCACAATGGTGCTGATCCCATGGTTTTTCAGGACTGCCAAAGGCCTTTGATAATAACTAGTCTGCTGTTTGTAAAGAAGATTAGGAGAGATATCAAAGTTTTCAGATCATCACAGACTGGCAAAGTCATCATAGTCTCCAGATTCAGGTCAAATGGACTAGGAGAGAATGCCAATTTGCACGATTAATTCTCTTTTGCCCACTAGTCTATTAGAAGTGTGGCCATGCTAACTAAAATGGCTTGAATGCATAATAAAATCACATATTACCATCATGCAGTTTCCAATATGAAGCCAAACATTTTCTAGGAAATTGTTGATGCTGACATATAGCCCAAGATGTCCACAGCTGCCTGGTAAAAAGGATGGCTGCCAGGCAAAATTTTATCTAATTAAATGTACTGTGGAAAAGTAACACCTAATAGTATTAGACAACTGCCTTTACTTTCTTCTGGCATCTGTCAATTATCTGTATAATGTCATACTTCTTTTTTTTTGCCTTCATTATTTCAAGAAAGAATCCAGATTTCTTTCATCCCAGGGATTGAACCATGGCACTGCACCTTGCACATAATCGAACGCCAAAGCTTTTTCATCATTTCATCACCACAGGGCATGACAATTATGCCACTTTAATATGTCTTTTTCAGCACAATTGGAGTTTCTTTAAAATCCCATCTATCTTCTGTCCTCTTTATGAGAATTCAATTCATTTATCACCTCAGGCACTCAAGCACAGTTTCCTACCCCTTTTTTAGCACCATTAAGTTAGCTGTTCTACCCATACTTCTTCAGAACTGTTGATGTTCACGTGTTTCATGTGATGGGTTGTGATCACTGTGCAACGGCAATGTCAGGAAATCAGGTCCTATCCATCATCATTACTGCCTCCAGTGCCCTCTATCCAACATCTCTCTGGGAAGAAATGTGACTGTGCAGGAGAAAACAAGCTCAAGTAGCAAAAACACTTGGAGAAAAAACACACAGAGTAAATTCATCAGTGCGTGAAGTCACGTATACATTTTTCTATGTGTAACATTGCTGTAAAAATGGTCAGATTTCCTCTGTGAATCTGGCGTTTTTTCTGGAACATGTGTGAATGAATGAATGACATTGTGTTTGAAACAACTTATTTCTTCTTTTCTCTCTCCATTTTTTTATACTTAAGCTTTGTTTTTTCATGCACGGTCACAAGCATGCCTAGAATATCTGCTTTGATGACATTCCTGGTCCAGCATGAGGTGCATAAACTTGGATTTGAAGATTATGAGTTATAAGTATCTTAAAAAACAACAAAACTAGAGCTTTAAATTGGTGCAAGAATTATAGCAATGGAATAATTCAAAATATACAGCAGATTGAAGTCAACTACCTGCAAGCAATCATTTTGAGAAAACTACCATTTAAGTCGAAAGAGAAAGTAAATGTACAACATCCTTAGCAATGGGGGTCAAATGTGATTTACAAAGTTATCTTACAACAGATGATAATTTTAGAATAATGTATTGTGCACCAACTATGATGCCATGGGAGATGAAAATCTTTGCATCAATCCATGAAGCATCGTTGCTTTTCAGACAGCATGGAAAGGTTACAAGCTCTTCTCTAAAACTGAGAATTGAATCACTTTATAGGCCATATTTGTCTTCAAATCTCTTAAAAATACAAGAAAATTGGTCTCAGAAGCAATAAATAGCTCAAACTTAATATAAACAAGAATTGGTGAGAGACTTTACTCTTGTTTCCTGGTGTTTCACTCCAGTGACTTTTGCCAGATCGTAATGTTTGAAATAAGAAAAAGGGAGACAAAGAAACTGAAATTAATATGATTGATTTGTGGTATTGCACTTCTTAAAACTTACTAAAGAACAAAGAGACCTCTGCCCTGCACAAATCTCTTTCAAAGCAAAGTAATCGTACCCACACTATGATTCACTGGCTTGACACCAAAGTGTGTTCATGGAAAATGTTCATCCTTGGATTGAAAAACTTGTACATAATTGAAACCGCTAATAAAGAAACACTCAAAAAGCAACTATATTTACCAAATATTGCCCCGGTGTGTAAAGAAAATCATGTATATGATTGCCATGTAAATGTGAAATGATTTCCTTAGACTCCACGAAGCCCTTTGTTCATCTTGGTGCCCCTAGAGAAGCAAGTTGTCACTGAGGCCAATGAGTAAAACAATCAAGTCTTTGTGAACTTCTCTCTGAGCATATTCAAGTATCTAGCATTGATTAGAACAAGAAGGGCAAAGCCCATACGACTCACATGGTTGACCTTGACCTTTATATGACCTTGACCTTCAGGTGACCTTCAAGGTCAAGGTCAAACAACTAAACCTACCAATGACATCATACACAAAGAAATGCTTTACACATTTTTCCTACCAAAATACATGTGACCTTGACCCAAGGTCAAGGTCATCCAAGGTCATGCAACACAAAGCTGTTAATTCAAGACATAGGAAGCACAATGGTGCTTATTGGCACTTTCTACCATGAGATATAGTCACTTTTAGTGGTTCACTACCCCATTTTGGTCACATTTCATAAGGGTCAAAGTGACCTTGACCTTGATGATATGTGAACAAATGTGTCTCATGATGAAAGTATAACATGTGCCCCACATAATTATTAAGTTTGAAACAGTTATCTGCCATAGTTCAGGGTCAAGGTCACTTCAAAATATGTATACAATCCAACTTTGAAGAGCTCCTGTGACCTTGACCTTGAAGCAAGGTCAACCAAACTGGTATCAAAAGATAGGGCTTGCTTTGACCTATATACCACTTGTAGCTAAGGTCGCCATTCTCAATAACGTGGGAGAAAATTGGGAAAATGTGAAAAATGACTGTTTTTGAGACCACATTTATGGCTCCTGTGACCTTGACCTTGAAGCAAGGTCAAGTCACTATGTATGTTTTTTGAGGCCTTGTCATCATACACCATCATGCCACATTTGGTGTTGATAGACTTAATAGTCTCCGAGAAAAATCCAACGTTTAAGTTTTTTACGGACGCCCGGACGCCCGGACGGACGGACGACACGGCTCAGTACATAGACTCACTTTTGCTTCGCATGTGAGTCAAAAATGCTGAACCACATCACTGATCAATGAAAAGTCACATTTGCCTTTTTTTCCTCCTGCAAGTTACTGCCCAGTACTTTTTCCCATTAAAGAAATATTTCAATCTATCAGTCTCAAGTGTGTGTGTGGCCTGACTTGAAAACTGCTCCCTCGGACAAGACACTAAACTGGTCCATTCCAAGAAACATTCACAGCCATCTTACACACTGCATCACAACTTGGCTGGCATGCTCCAATCCCTTGAGGGAAATATGGTACAGTTGGTGGTTTCTTTTACTTTCAAAACATAAGTAAATACTGCACCACCTTGGATTATCAAAACATCAGACATGATATTTGGAATGACTCACAGTAAATGAATGATTATGACATGTAGATCACAGCTTGAATATCCTCTTGAAAAAAAGAAAGAATTGTGACCATTACCAAAATCCCTGTTTGAATGCAAATAATAAATCCTAATGCTTGATCTTTTTGAAAATACCGTGCACATTGGACAGATTGGACAATCTCTAGATATTAATATAAGTGTTGATGCTCCCAGGGTCATCCCATCATAAAACTGCATTCTGTTTACTGAAATTGATTTCAGTCAGTTTGATTGTCTTGAATAACCCAGCTTTTCTCAAACACGTCTCCATCATTCTTCTCACATACACTCACCCAACTATTCTCTCTTCCCATATGACACCTCTTCTTTCTCTTATCAAGGCCTTGCCTTATCTTTCTCTGTCTGCAATGAAATCAAGCAGACTTTTTCCTCAGACCCATGTCTAGCACTGGAAAGGAATGGGCACAGGGTCTGGCTGGCTGCAAAATGCTATCTGGTCTGTGGATACATGGTAGAAGACCTGCTGGACCTCAGCCTTCCCAGCCAAAGCATGCCCCAGGTAGAAATAGTAAGTAGCACCTCAGAGGGCTGGCTGGCTCCAGACAGGCATGGCAGTGACAGCATCACACCCCAGTGGCCTGGAGTCTCAGGTATGAGGCAGAGCTGCTGTATTTTGGTCCAGGGAGGAGTATGAACTTGGCATAACCTTGATCCCTTTGTCAAGGTCAGTGGGTCAGAGCAGGTTTATCATCAGGGTCAAAGATATCTGCAAAGATATAGAATGCCAAACTGAAAGACTAATGCAGGTTCACATTCACACACATTCAGAGAACCACACTAAATGTGGAAATGTTCAACCCTAGCCTTAGTTTGATTCTGTGAATCATATGCAACCTTTCTGAACTTAACACAGCTTGTTCCCTGCATTGTTCTTGTAGACAAATCACCTTCAGTCACCAATTCTACATCTTTTAACAATGACAGCAGTGTAAATATGTTACCAAACACACAAGAAAGGAACAGGCAATGAAGCAAGTCAAGACATGATGAAAAACATGCAAATGAACAACAGCAACAAATAATAAAGAAAGATATAAGTATTTATAAATGAAAAAGGCTTTAAAAGATCATATGTTGATATGTCTCTGAGTGAGTATGTTTGTGCAAGCAAGAGAGAGCAATCAAGAGAAAGAGAGCACAACAGTTACAGAGGCAGACAAACTAGCTGATAGGCAGAAAGCAGGTAGACATGAAAACATACAGCAGGGACAGAGAGAATGAACAGAGAAAAATCAGAAATAGAGACAGAGACAGGCTATCAAATCAAGAAGAAGACACAGAGAGCCAAATAGACTCTCAGGTATTAAGACTGTCACAGACGGGGTGGGGAGGGTGAAGGGTGGGGGAGGTTAGATACACACCCACCCACCCAAAAACTTGTTTTAACCACTGACACTGGCACAGGTACACACACACACATGTACACACACACACACACACACACACACACACACACAAACACACACACACACACACACACATACACACAAACACACACACACACACACACACACACACACACACACACACACACACACACACACACACACACACACACACACACACACACACACACACACACACACACATACACACACACACACACACACACACACACACACACACACACACACACACACACACATCCATCAAAGGAAAGCAGGCTGGCAGTACCCTGGACGATGTGGTGCCAGGGCAAGGTGATGTAGGTCAGGTAACAGTTGAGGGCCACACTGCCTGCTCTCCGCTTCTCTTTGAACCAGTGCCAGGCCTGGCCAAAGGACTTGCCCCAAAAGCCGTTGTACTGCTCCACGGAGCTGTCCAGCTCTGCAACAGCCACATGCCTCTGCAATGGCTTGGCAGGCCAGCAGCAACATACAACACCCTGGCAAGCACTGCCCTAATTCTGCACTGCTGTGAAATGCATGCCAGCTGTAACTCTATCCATAGCATGCTGATAGGATGTTATGGGAAACTGCTATTGTGCTCTCATGAATATCATGGAGATGCAGAATGTGTGACAAGGCAATTAATAGTTGCTAGAGACTATTGTAAGTCATTAGATGTTAGATGACAATTACGTGTATGATTGCAAAGGCAACTTACTGATGAGTTATAGAAAATGTGGCATATTAAGTTTTAAGTTATGACAATTGGTAAAAAGGCTTTCTTTTCACTGATAACCTTTTAAGGATTTCTCAAAAGTTATAAAGTTACTTAGGAAAAAGAGATATTGACAAAATCATTTACTTTTATCTCATCCACTGAGGTTCTTTATGAAACATATCTTATTCAATGACTATATGCCTAAATCAAAATTGTTTCGGGCAATTTCTTATGGTGACTGGTGACAGAGATTTTCGTGCCAAAGTACAGTGCTTAAGGAACAAAACATTGTGACTTGCTCGGGCAAATAATTGTGCTTTATACAAAAACCTTACATTCAGCTGCTGCAACACAAAACCACTGCAAAAAACTTTTTTAATGTTGTTGAAAAAAGGCTTCAAGGACACCTGCAGCACCTAAGAATTGAACAACCACAGCAACATACGTTGAAAAAATAAGACTGACAAAATTTTCAAATCCAACAAAAAGTAGAACATTTAACTCAAAGAAAATACAAGAGCTATGCAAAACTGAGAGAATAACATAAAAAAGGGAGAGACTCTTTTCATTAAATGTAAATATCAAGCTTAACTGAGAAATTAATTTTTTAAAGTGAAAACAGCATTGAGATTCAAGTAGGCAACACTTTTCCAGTGTGCCAGTGCACAAGGCATAAAGATGGTGGAACATCAGAAGCAACAAACTCTACAAGAAGAATTACAATGGAAGGAATCCAAATAAACCAGCACCAGCAATTTGCAACAGCAAAAAACCTAAAAAGACACTACAGTATGCATGAAAGGAAAGTGAGTTTGAAGACAAAGCTACAATGTCCACTGATCACTTCAACAAAGTTCACAACTTCAGAAATCTGAATGGACATCCAAAACAGAGGCAAAAACACCATGACATCTCAGTGAAATTTTATCCTAAAGGCCAACCAACCAACTAAACAGAAAAGTTCAAGTGACTCTACAACACAAGAATGACAAAACTTTCACATCACTTGAGGAAATGCTTTGCTGAACCAAATTACCAGCATTGCCACAGGCAAAAAAAAAGAAAGCATTATGAAATCAAAATTTGGTCCAATGTGCTCATATAAAGTGAGGCACCCCAAAAAAAATCTAAATTTCAAAGCAACAAATAATATCTTTTTCTACAAACACTAAGCATGTTACATACCTCTGAGAACCAAAGACCAAAACAGAAAGAGGTGAAAATGGCTTCCAATACAAAGCCACTGCAACCAAAACTGCCACTGCATCACTGAGAACGACAACAGCGATGACAACAACGACAAGATAGAAAGGAGCCTACCATCCTGCAAAGTACCTGCCTCCACCTCAGAACACCCATCACCACCAGAGGAGTCCACACTGTCCGTCTCGGAGCGAGACTTTTTCATGCTCATGGCTCGGCGGAAACCGCCTCGAACTAACGTACCCACAGTGGAGCTAGGGTCACTCATTCTCCTCTGTGCATACTGCTGCTGGGGCTGAAACAAAGATAGTGAGAGCACAAAATTGACTTCTGCTTTGGATGGTCCAGCTTCTCCATTTCTGGACTTGAAGTTCGACCTGCCTCAAAAGATTTACAGTTCTAACTTCTATTAAAAGGTGTGTACACATTCGTTTGTGTGTGTGTGTGTGTATGTGTGTGTGTGTGTGTGTGTGTGTGTGTGTGTGTGTGTGTGTGTGTGTGTGTGTGTGTGTGCATGGGAACATGCATTTGTATGCATGCATGCATTTGAACATGCATTTGTGTATTTGGAGATGCATGCGAGTGCACACGCATTTGTGCATGTGTGTGTGTGTGTGTGTGTGTGTGTGTGTGTGTGTGTGTGTGTGTGTGTGCTTGCATGCATATATGTGTATGTTACAAATGAATGGACATATAGATGGATGGACAGATGGGTGAACTGATGGTCAGAGAGATACAGAAAGGCCAGACAGATGGTTAGAGCATGGATGGATGGATGGATGGATGGATGGATGGATGGATGGATGGATGGATGGATGGATGGATGGATGGATGGATGGATGGATGGATGGATGGATGGATGGATGGATGGATGGATGGATGGATGGATGACAAACAGAAACGCACCCATGCACACACACACACACACACACACACACACACACACACACACACACACACGGATTTCCATGCAGTTTGAGAAAAATTCAAGTTCTGCAACCACATCAACAGTCAGAAATGGCTGGGATACTAATGTTTGATTTAAGGTGGCTTACACTTTCAAAACAGAGCCATGTAAAATACAGATAAAGAAATGTAGATATTGAAATAAAGATACACTGAAAAAGCAGGATAAAGCAAGCTCACATCTTGGTCCTCAAAGTCTCCTACGGGGAAGTTCTCTGCATCGGGAGTCTCTGGTCCAGAGCCCTTCACCCGACTGACGGCCATCTCCGCATGACCTTTGCCCCTTGGTCCACGCATTCTCAGGAACTCCACACGCTTGCGCCCCTGGAACCAGCCAAAGTTCATCCTCTGCGCCATCTTGTGCGTCAGGCTGGCCTGAAACAGGAATGCAATGGGTAGGTAGTTTGGTAGGCAGCCAGATAGACTAGTGCAGACACTGACAGGCAATGAGTCTTGGAAGGGAACTGAGGAAGAGAGCAAGTGCAATTAAAAGAACTGCATTCGGAAACTCACGTTTGGCTGTTCGGTGACTCCTGCAAAAAGCATTTAGGAATCAACTTACTAAGCATTACTGTTCCTGAAATCTCTCACATTATCAGCAGTCAAAAACAAAGAAACACCTAGCAAAAACTCATTGAAGAAAAATACTGTCTTAATCCAAAAAACTGAACAGTTCCATCATGTGCTCCAGAAACCTGTACTGCTTTGTGGAAGTGGACAGATATTCTGAGTAAAATTACAACTTACAAAATAAACTTAAAGTTCTCAGTGCATAAATTCAGAACACCAACAGTCACACACAAGAGTAGGGTAGAGTCATGTCGACTCCACTCCAATATTGACTCTTAAGTTCCTGCAAGACTATCACATGTTTCATTTCCCAGTCCTGTAAGGATTATGCAATTTGTTTTTTAAAAATTGGTGAAGTAACAGCCATGTGGGGTGGGCGGCTATGGGAGGTGCATGACTGAGCAGGGTGGGTGGTAATGGGTGGTACAGAATCTTAAGAGTTAATAGCTTCAGGTCAAGTTGACAACACATAATTGATACTTTACAGATTGTGCTCAGATCCATGGGACAGACTGCAAAGCACAAAAGAATATCACCATGGTACTTTCACATTATTTCATCACAAAGGAAACAAAAAACTCATACAAAACATCAACCATCTTTGGCTCACTTTGGAGTCGTAGGTGCGTTTGATGGGCTCATACTTGACAGAGCCGACAAAGTTGACGCACTGGTAGCCCCCGTCTCTGTCGGATGCAGTCAGCTCCACCGCAATGCACTCCCCATCTCGCACTACGATGTCTTGGAAGGCCTGCCATTGAGGAAACAGTGGAGGCAAAATTAAGGATCCTGCATCTCAGCATGTCCTCAAACAGCATTCTTCAATTTGTCACAATGTCAACTAGAACTGCTGTAGTAGCTGTTCGTCAAAGTAAAAAATACTCACCTGCTTTTTTGTTTGGCTGGGGGTTTGTTGTGTTTAATAAATCTTTTAACATCATCACAGAAAGATGAATAATTGCTTCCAGACAAGTGAGATAAAATGACGTGAAGAAGA
>JAWQFJ010001840.1:65221-77721 GCA_034096865.1 Theodoxus fluviatilis | reverse complement strand
TGAAAACAGAAACAATAGCAAAACATGTTCAAAGCAAGTCATAACAGCATTCTACCTGTCACGTGTTACACTGTTGTCAGTGGACATGAAATCATTCAAAATGTCAAAAATGACAACTATAATATTAAATAAACCTTTTGGATACAGTCATATTTTGAAGATTAGGTAATTATGGAACATCAAAACACACAAAAAAGTAACATCATGTTCAAAACAGGTCAAATCTGCGTTCTACCTGTCACGTGTTACATGGAGTCAGTGGACATGAAATCATTCAAAATGTCAAAAATGACAACTATAATATTAAATAAACCTTTTGGATACAGTCATATTTTGAAGATTAGGTAATTATGGAGCATCAAAACACACAAAAAAGTAACATCATGTTCAAAACAGGTCAAATCTGCGTTCTACCTGTTACGTGTTACATGGAGTCAGTGGACATGAAATCAATCAAAATGTCAAAAATAACTACAATATTCAAATAGACATTTAGAATACATTTTTAACCTAAAGACTAGGTACATATAAAACATTAAAATGCAATCAAAAGTAATATGTTCAAAACCAGGTCAAAATAGCGTTCTACCTGTCTTGCGTTACGCTCTATAGCTGGACAGGAAAAGACTCAATGCACTCAATTAGAATCTGATTATCAAACAGCAAATTATAAAAATTATAATCTTAATGGTATGTGTTAGAAAACATGGCATGTTTTCTTTTCAAAACATATCTTATCCTAAATAGCAACACAATGAAACAGGAAAAGGGTATACTTGACAAACATTGATACCATGTCAAAACAACAAACACAATGTGGCACTATCATGAAATGTTAGCCTTCAAGGCAAAGTCATTTAAAGAAGTACAGCTGGCAGCAGTTTGTAGACCGCTTGGTGTCTATTTCAATGTTGACTTTCTTTGATTTGCACAGGAAAACCAGCATATCCTCCTAATATTCTTCTGGGCAGCTGTCCCAAAAGAAGAAGTCCTGGCCTGACACATGAACCTCACATACACTTCGGATGTTTCACACCCCAACACCTGCAACACAAAACAACCAATAACTTTCTGTTTCTACTGGCAAAACCAACAGAAAATATTCAGATTTGAAAAGTAGAATCCAAGATTGTCAAGGTTCTCAATTCAATCGAAAATGTAATTGGTTGTACGTAAACTCCTTGCAAAATCTTAATTTAAAAAAGAATCTTCGATTCTTTTTTTTCGTTGTTGTTGGGGTGGGGGGTGGGGTGGGGGATAAAACAGTCCCATGAAAATATTCCTTCGGGACCCCTGCTAACCCAAATGCATTTTTTCAGCTTTGGCTACAATCGTTACAAGGGCATAAACGTCTTTTCCTAAATTGTTACACTGACATGAACGTGTCCTCCTGAATCGTAACACGGACATAAACAGAACCATGTCCGAGATCAGTGATTTCTCCACATTTGGTCACTAAAAACCCGCGGGACAAAAACTGGCCAGAGGATTGTATTTTTCTTCCATCATATTTGCCTCCCAAAAGTAGCAAGCAGTTATTATAAGCTAATTCAATTCGCAGAGAGAAGAATTATCTGTAAAACGTAACAACAGGTCACGCGTAACACCTTGTCCTGAGCAGACAGTAAAATATTTTCTCACCTTTTCGGATCGTCGTCTCCATAATTCACAATCGAATCCACAGACCGGAAATGCCGTAGAAGCAAAGCTAGTGGTTTCCACGCTTTCGTATCAAATGGTCGCGAACTTCTTTGTGAAAATTGCAAAAATAACGAAATTGGTCAAACGTAACATTCGGACATTAAACTTCATCGATTTGTTTTGCTGCAAGATACAATAACTTCGCAGATTCTGACTCAAATGTAACACACTGCTTTTATTTCCTCGAATACGAAACTATCGTTTTCATCCAAAATGGATGCCATTCAAAGCACCAAGACTGGCGAAATCGAATCTGTAAACATGTTGGTCTGCGGACATGAGCCCTTCGAAAAAAACGGCTATTTACTGAGCGAGATTTTCGGTAAATTCTGGTTCTAATTACGATTGTTGCACATTCTACAACGAGTTGCATGCTTAGACTGTATGAAATACGCAGATTAAAACCGATGCAGTGATGCAGATCATGAAAAATCGAAAGTTTCCAGAGGACACCAAAATGTCCAAAATGTTTTGGGGCCGTTTCCGGTGTATGTTTGAAACATTTTATTCTTTTATTTGACATTCACAACAGCAACAAGCTTAAAAACATAAAAAAGCATTCATCAAACTCCCCTTTTCAAAGCACAATGCATGTAAACATGTTGGGGTAATCCAGTTAATTAGACTTGCTTTCCAAACACACATGGGGTCCGAAATGGCACGTTTTGGCACAGCCTCATATATATATATATATATATATACAGAGACAAACCCAAAAGCATAAGCAAAATATATTGTAAGTCTCTGGAGATGCATATAAAGAAATCTTTTCAACCAATAAAGTACTTAAATTAGGATTTATTTCATTACATTCACCAAGAATAAAGACATGCTCCTGTATGCACGCAAACATGCAAGCATTCTCCCTCCCTCCGTCCGTCAGTCCCTCCGTCCGTCCCTCCGTCCGTCCCTCCCTCCCTCCCTCCCTCCCTCCCTCCCTCCCTCCCTCCGTCCGTCCCTCCCTCCCTCCCTCCCTCCCTCCCTCCCTCCATCCGTCCGTCCGTCCGTCCGTCCGTCCGTCCGTCCATCCGTCTGTCCATCTGTCCCTCACCCCCCTATCTGACAATGAACACCCAACACACGGTAACACAAGATGCAGACATGGAGCACTACCACTACATATACACATACCTGCATGCTGGTCACTTTTCCCTTGGTGACCTGTGTTTTCCGCACAAAGAAAAGCATGTCGTCCCGAGCATCGTCCGTGGTAGCTCCTCCAGAGATGAAGTAGTCAGCAAACAACTTGGCCCAGAAGTTGTTGACAGACACCAGCTCAAAGCCTCCATCTGCAAGGAAGGACCAGCATGAATTGATATCAAGGACATCTGAAAATGATGTGACTGCAGAGTGACCCTTAATATGTGATATCCCATACTGTGCAAATCTCTTTGATTGGCTGACATTCCCACACAGCCCCAGCTCTGCCAGCAGAACACAGTTGCTCCTGCTACATTTCTTTCTAAAAATTTTGGCAATAAGTTTGAGGAGGAAAATGTTGGTAGAGCAGCTGAGCTAGATCTGTACTAGATGGAATTGTTCTGTAGAGGTGGTGTGGGAATGGCAGCAAGGGGTAAAGGTTGGGAGTTTGGGACATAATTTCTCCAATTCATGGATGGATGGATGGAGTGTTAAGGCCTATCAGCCTTTGTAAGCTATGTAAGGCCATTGAACACAAAAATAACTAGAACAGTTCCAAGTAAGCCCAAGTCAAGTCACGACATCCCTAGTCATTTGCCTGTTACGAATCTTGCAGGGACACACGGTGGGTCTATTCTCACCCCCAACCCACAGGGGGTCTATTCTCACCCCCAACCCACAGGGGGTCTATTCTCACCCCCAACCCACAGGGGGCCTCCCAATTCATTTAATGTGACCATGCATGAGAGACAAGGCTAATGCTCAGCATATTTGTTTTGAGCAAATGCTAAGAAAAACGTCAGCACACTATACTATTAAAATAGTTTTCCTGTACTTTACTGTAAACAATTAAAGATTTTCTCAATAAACATGCAGTTCTTTCTGGAATGTGCATGAATTAATAAATAATAGTATGGTTGAAATATATATTTTGTCATTTTTCCAATTTTACCCTTCTCATGCACAGTCATAATACTCTCTAACAGCAACAACACTAATGCACTTTTCATCATGAATACATAACCTCTCTCTCTCTCTCTCTCTCTCTCTCTCTCTCTCTCTCTCTCTCTCTCTCTCTCTCTCTCTCTCTCTCTCTCTCTCTCTCTCTCTCTCTCTCTCTCTCTCTCTCTCTCTCTCTCTCTCTCTCTCTCTCGTGTGTGTGTGTGTGTGTGTGTGTGTGTGTGTGTGTGTGTGTGTGTGTGACTTTTGTAGTCATCAGAAACCATTCATGTACTACTAGATACACAGCTGTTTGTATAACAAATGCAAGGAGAGGAGAGGGAAGAATGACAGGTGGTTACTTCACAGGTGGAGGGGAGGAAGGGAGGACAGATAAAAACAAAAGAAAAGGAGGATGCTGGGATAACATCTGCAGTCAGTCATGTCACATGGGTGCCAGGGCTACAGAGACAGGTGGAGATGCTGGAATAGAGTGTGAAGCAGGTGCATGTGCATGAATGGAAAGAGAAATGGACTAATGAATGAATGATCAGATGAATGGAGAGTGGGACGGACAAGTGAACACATGGATGGATGGTCAGCTAGTCAGACGAATAGATTAACAAATGGATGGTTGGTTGGTTGCTTGGTTGGTTGGTTGGATTGGATGGATGGATGGATGGATGGATGGATGGATGGATGGATGGATGGATGGATGGATGGAAGAAAAAATAGCTTGTTGGTTTTTTGGATGGATGGATGGATGGATGGATGGATGGATGGATGGATGGATGGATGGATGGATGGATGGATGGATGGATGGATGGATGCATGGATGGATGGATGCATGGATGCATGGATGCATGGATGCATGGATGCATGGATGGATGGATGGATGGATGGATGGATGGATGGATGGATGGATGGATGGATGGATGGATGGATGGATGGATGGATGGATGGATGGATGGATGGATGGATGGATGGATGGATGGATGGATGGATGGATGGATGCATGGATGGATGGATGGTTGTTGGTTGGTTGGTGGGTTGGTTGGATTGATAGAATGGATGATGGATGGATGGAAGGATGGATGGATGGACGAATGGACGGACAGACTGACTGAAGGATGATGGAATGGTGAGGGTGAGGTTGGGAGAGGTGGAGCAGTGCCAGATGGGAGGGGAACCCGTGGAAGTGGCTGGGAAGATGAGTTGGTTGATCAATGGACTCATTTAAACACAAAATGAATTACAACCATCATGGAGAAATAGCAAAACTTTCATTACTTACTCATGTGTGCTGAAGCTGTTTCACCTGATCAAAAGAAATATTTTCTTTTGACATTTCATATGATAAATTTATATTTGTTATAAGCTGATGCTTTCAATAATCACTCAGTGAAGTCCAATGACACACATGTAGATCATATGGTTTTAGTACAGTATGACTGGGGAAAAGTATTGACTTTTACAGTTTTATGACTCACATTTAATCATTTAATGTGTATGTAATGTGCATGCATGAATTTGAGCATTCATATTGATGTGCATGCATGAATGCATGCATGCATGCGCATATCAGTACTTGCAAGCAAGTATGCATGCATGTAGGGATGGGTTGAGCTGGGACAAGCTTGTGACAGAGCTGGAAAGCAAGAAGGAAATAGAAAATAGGAAGGAGAGGATTTAGCAATTGTTAGCAACAAATCTTTTTCTCCCCCTTGTAATATTGTATGCAGCAGATTCATGAGTAACTAGAACACTGTAATGCACTTGGAAATAAAAAGCTCTATCCTCATATATATGAGTAAATGTTGTTCTTTTTCAAAACACATTTTGGTGGGTGTAAGGTTGTGTGATTGATGGGGTGAAAGTGCGTGTGAAATACACTACCTATACTGTGCTTTTTGGAGGAATTTTCACATTGATCAGCACATTTGCAATTATTGAGGAGCAGAAAAGAGCAGCCATAGCGGTCAGACTTCACGCCGGACAGACCCCTGGAGTGATTGCTGAGTTCAACAAGTTGCCTAGTGAAGTCCAATGACACACAAAAGTGAATTTGATGCAATGATAGCTGCTGGTGAAGACCCTAGATACATTTCTGTCAACAGAAAGCCCCACAAGAGGAGAACGAGAAGTGATGCCATCAGGACCACAGAATTCATAGAACAGCTGCAAAACATGGTGGATGAACATCCTGGCAGATCAATGAGATCACTGGCTCAGGAATTGAATGTGGATGAGAAAACTATTCGCAGCTATGCCCTCAAAAAGGCTCACTTCATGACTGAGGCCACCATGGAGAGGAGGACGAACAAGGCAGCTAGGCTGCTGTGCAAGCTCAAGCACCCCCTGGCCAAGAAGCACTTGATCTTCTTCTCTGATGAGAAGAATTTCTGCCAGGATCAGACAATGAACAGGAGGAATGATCAATGGCTGTGTTCTGACTCGGATAACTTGTCAATTGTCAAGTCAGCAAAGTTTCCAGCTTCTGTTATGGTCCTGGGGGTCATCTCCAATGAGAGTGACATCATGCCTCCATACATCATTGAGAAAGGCCTGAGGGTTAATGCTGATGCCTACATCCATGTGATGGACACTGTTGTCAAGCCATGGAAAGGGAGGATTGCTGGAGACCGTCATTCTGTGTTGCAACAGGCTGGTGCACTTGCTCACATTGTCACAATGCCAACAAGGTCCAGGCATGGTTGAAGGAGAACCTGAAGGGGTTCTGGTCAAAGAACATCAAATCCATGTGACTATTTCTTCTGGGCCGTTTGTGAGTGAGAAATCAATAAACATCCTCACGACACCAAAGAATCCCGAGGCCAAAATCACCAAGGTCAATTTGAACAAGACAGTGGTAGCCAATGCCTGTCGACAGTTCTGTGGCAAAACTGGACAAGTTGTGGAGGCTGCAGGTGGATTCATTGAGTGAGCCCTATAGCTATGCAGTACATATCAAAGAACATGTGTGCCAAATTTCTAGTCAATAAATTGATTTTCAATGAAGTTATGGCATTTTTTGTGATTTTGACATGTTTGTCCTAATTCGTCATCTGCACCCTGTACATAAAAACAAAATGTTGATGCTCGATACAGTGATATATACTGATAATGAGGAATCTTGACAATCTGTTCTTTCCTTGTCTTTCAGACATTTCCCTTACCATATTCAGTCTACTGTATGCACACAACACTCCTACAATTACCAATTTCCAAGACAGCTACTGCAAGAAGTCATCATGGTGCACTTCATCATGCACTGCAAGGCTCAGTGCCCCTGGCCCCCTGCAGCACCAGGGTAGAACATACAAGACTTTCTATGTGAGCATTGCACATTGCTCTCACTTGACAATATCCATCATCTAGCAAGCAAAATTCATGGACCAAACAAGGATTTGCTTTCAATTCAACTAAATGTATTTTGTATTCAGTTCCTGCCTATCTGATGCTTATTGTCAAGATTTTCAACCAAAGGTGTAGAAGTTTTGGGTCCATTAATCAGATTAAAGTATACATTTCTTTCCAAAGTAGATGTTCACCTTGGTCATGCTTAATATGCTTCAATATATATATGCATCACCATGCATCCATTACAGCCATGACATGCACAGCAAAAACACTCAGATTGCCTTTTAGTTAGTATTGCAAAACCTAATTTCATACGCTTCAAGTTTAATCTGCTCTGAAAGGTAATAATCATCTAATAAATGAGCTCAACTGACAGAAGTAATTTAGTTAAGGATTTACAACATCACAATTGCTGGTACAAAATTTTAACTGAAATTATCTGTCCCTTGAGATTAATGTGCATATGAAGCTTGATAATTGATTAACAACCAAATACCATAAATGTGAATGTAATGTATATATATAGATTAATGTAGGGCAAACATTAATTCCAAATCAACATGGCTGTAGATGTTTGTCACCATATGAGTTCACTTCCTTATGTTGTTGCACTGGACAGTTGATGCAAAAATATTGGTGGATTATATATACATACACTCACTATTATACAGTATATTGCAGTCAATTTACCAATTTGCACACACACAAATATACTCTAAGATGGCTGAACAAGCTGACTGGAGCCAGTTCTACTTGAGCTTTTGGAATGGGATGCTGGAGGTGTTACTGGAGTAGGCTCTTGAAGCCCTAAATACACATACGTATGGGACTCCTCTAATGAATGAATTCAGTTGTATGACCTATCACACTCACAGTATCTGCCTTTCTAGGTTACTCAAGGCGTCAAGCCCAATGAGTATAAAATCACTACAGGTCGTTAGAGAAAGAGCAAGTCACGATTTCCCCATGTATCATCGTGTACTTTCTTTGCCTCTTACAAATCTTTGGGAGATGCAGATCGTCTGCTCTTACCCCCAACCCACAGAGGACTTGGGATTCAAACTGACCATCATGGACTAACTGCATAGAAATGTTACTTTCCTAAATCTTCTGGCAAGTCTTCCATCACTCACCGAGTGGTGTGATTGAGACAGAGGTGCAGATCTCGCCGAGTCAATGACCACACTTAGACACTAGACCTTATTGGATTACATAACAGTACACAATGACAGGGAATAAATGTAATATTGACGTGCTGTCTCTTGATTAAACTTAAAGGGGGCACGCGGCATAGAGAAACTTACACGCTGAAATCAGAGGTAAATATGAAGCATGCTTGTGTCAGGTTAGGTACACTGAGAGTGAGACGACAGACAGCCCTCTCCTTGTTCTATACTATAGCCAGTATAGCACGATTACTGAGGAATAACGTTATATCGACCGAATCAGCATATATCGGTTAACTGTGCCTCTCGAACTACAACTCATCACACAATACTGAACGAAAAACCCCCGCTGAATATGTGTTTTCTAATTAACAGGATTACAATTCGGACTTAATAACCGCAATTCCACTTGTGCTTATTTTAGGACAGAACGTCATGAGTTCCGAACCTCGTGACACTACCAAGCATCAAGCACTACACTGTACAGCCAAGCTTGGCACACACATTTTTAGCCGACCATTAGATGTGCACGGGGTAAAAATGAGCGTATGAAATCAATCCCCTCGCTCCATCACTAATAGAAGAGCACCTCTAAGCTCACAGCATTCTCAAAATTGTCAATGCTAAGACTATCTATGATGCTCACGCTTGCTCACACCCTCCCTTCCCGGTAAATCTAGCACTCTTATTTGAAAAGATGTTGTCAGTATTTACCTGCACATTCTTGTCCAAATTTCGTCCGTTGTCTTTCCTCTTTTATTGCATTCAGCATACGTATCAACGAAGTCGGTGGTTTTGGCTCCTCTTCTGGCGTTACACTGCCAGAATCTGGAGGTGATGAGAATACGTCGTCCGCCATATCCCGAGTTTGTTTTTGTAAAGGGATACAACTCTTCTCTGACTCCTTCCTCAGGCAAAATAGGAGCTTGTGCAGTAGTCACGTCGTTCTTGTCTAGTTTCCACTAAATTTCTCAAAAGGATATTTCATGTATATCACAGAAATGTCTATTTCTCTCTGTTTTCTCTCTCTCTGGTTGACGATTGCTGAAAAACCGTGGAGTTTTAAAATGTTTATTCCAATAGCTTCTTAGTGAAATCTGAGAGAAGACCATTGTTGATAAGATACGGTGAGGATTCTGAGAAATTTGGGTCATGGATGTTCTAGCTGTAAATCAATATTATGTCTGAACTGACATCCTGATCGAAGTTGCGAAAATGAGTGCGGTACCGCACATAGGTAACATCCCCACCCACGGGTAAAACGCGTACCTGCGAGGGCTGAGATGAAAAATTGTAATAGTTTTGGAGCCTTCACTCACAGCCTGGTTGCATGCTCCCCAGGGAGTTGAGATGGTGTTGGAGTGATAAAAATAGGTAACAGCTAGCACCTTTACCTTTACCTTTAAACTTCAAAGTGAGGAGCGATTGCCGTGAACAAACGTGTATAGGAGCACGTCTCCATGCACACACCCTAGTATATTGGTTTGGTTGGTTGGTTGGCGTTTTACCTCCTATCAGCCTTTGTAGGCTATGTAAGGCCATTATAAGCACAAACATCTTTAGAACAGTTTGGAGTAAACGCTAATCAAGTCACGGTATTCGCCTCTTACGAATCGCGTAGGGAGACGCGGTGGGTCAATTCTTACCCCGAATCCACAGGGGGACCCGCCCTACTAATCCCACCCCGGCGGCCGTCACTTTAATTCGTTGCAGTATTTGCACAAATTTAAATTTAAATTAAAAAGAAAGGAAACATAAAAAAAATGAAGTCATACTGATTTTCAGTCTGTCGTCAGTGTGATGGTGGGGTCTGAAGGCTGCAGGTAGGCAGGCTTCTCTGTGAGGAAGAAGGCGAGCGCGTTCGGCGTTTCCAACATTTTATTCAGCCTGTGTTGTCTACCCAGATGGTAGCGGGTCTCTCTTAGCATGCACTGCAGCCTCTATTTATCGGGATGGACAAGAACAAAGCGGGAACAGAACCGGAAGGGTTCACTTCCGGGGACTTTCAGACAAAGGATGGAAGTTCTCTCTTCCGGTGAAAGAGGAGAAGGGGGTAAGGATGGAGAAAACAGGGGGCAGAGAGGCGTAGGAACGGGTGGGGGTGGGGGTGGGGGTGGGGGGGTAGGGAGCAAGACAGGAGAGAGAGAGAGAGAGAGAGAGAGAGAGAGAGAGAGAGAGAGAGAGAGAGAGAGAGAGAGAGAGAGAGAGAGAGAGAGAGAGAGAGAGAGAGAGAGAGAGAATTAGTTACATGGCGAGATATCGACAAAAAATGAGAGCGAATAATTCAGTAGGGAAGGATTTCCTCTTGGTTACATCAGTTTACCAACATTCTCCTCCTTCATCAACGAAACGGCCATGACTGGATCGATATGCGCGTTGTATTTTTTGCTACAGGACTACCATCCAAATTTACAGTCGGTGGATAAATGGATGGATGGAGTTGTACGACCAATCAGCCCTTGTCGGCTATATGAGCCATTAAGCACGATAAGCACGATAATCACAAGACTATTTTAGAGCAAGCGCAAATAAAGTCACCATTTCCGGTGTATCTTTATACCGAAAAACACCGTAAAACACCGAAAAACACCGTAAAACACCGAAAAACACCGTAAAACACCGAAAAACACCGTAAAACACCTTAAAACACAGCAAAACAAAAAAAAGTAGAGGATATTGATATAAATGAGACTATAACCAAATTCCGTTTATAATCAGAGACTTGCTTTATTTCATTATGGATGCAACAGCATGTTAACAACATTTTCAAAGCAAAAATCAACAACAAAATTAGTCACGTGACTTTTTACATGCTTCCCCTCAAAGCAGGTTGACATTTCAAAAATAACAAAAGTTCTGAAAGTCTTTAATAACGGGTTGGGCCTGCGTTAACGGTCAAACAGGCTGCGCAGCGCCTCCTCATGCTGTTGATGTGCTGCCTGATGGTTGCTTGAGGAATTGCAGCCCATTCCTGCTGAAGGACAAGGGCCAGCTGCTGAAGGTTCTGGGGAGCTGGAACGACATCCCGGACACGTCTCCCCAGAAAGTCCCACAGGTTTTCAATAGGGGACAGGTCGGGGGACATCGATGGCCATGGCAGGGAATTGATCTGCCGTCTTTGCAGGTGATTCCTGACGACATTTGCTCGATGAGCTGGGGCATTGTCGTCCTGCAAGATGAATCCCGGCCCATGGCGGCGTGCAAAGGGCACAACAAGTGGATCAATGATGTTGTCCCGGTAGTAGACACCATTGACATTGCCCTGGCACACATGAAGGGGCGTTCTGCCAGTGCTGGTGATGCCACCCCACACCATAACGCTGCCCCGCCCAAAGCGGTGGTGAGCAATCATGTTGTCCGGATGATAACGGTCTCCACGATGCCTCCAAACCCGCACCCGGCCATCGTTGAAGTCCAGCTCGAATCTCGATTCGTCCGAAAACATCACGTCACCCCATTGGCGTCTGGTCCATCGTTGGTGGATGCGGCACCAGGCGCTTCTTGCTTGGCGATGGCGTGGTGTGAGAGGCAACACTATCCGCGGTCTAAAGTCGTTCACCTGAGCGTCGTGCAACCGGTTTCGGATGGTCTGGGCGGAGACTTGAACCCCTGCTACCCGTTGGAGGTGTTGTCTCAACCGGGTAGCACTTTGGGTGTTGTTTCGTTGAGCATGATTGGTGATGATCAAGTCTTGACGACGGGTGGTTATTCTTGGTCGCCCACTTCTATGCCTGTCGACAATTTCTCCGGTATTAAGGTAACGGTTCCACAGTCTGCTGATGACAGACTGTGAAACACCAAGGTGTCTTGCCACGTTCACCTGCGTACTTCCGGTCTGTAGCATTCCGACTCCGACCCATCTTTGGTCTTCTCTTAGCCGCTGCATGATTTCAACTGAAGTTTTGACCGACTGTGTGGCTAGAACACACTTGCCAGGAGTGAGTACAGTCAAAATTATTCGATTTGCACGTGTTTTTGACGAAGAAAACCTTTGTGTGAAAATGGGGCATTGACCCCAAACTGCCTTGCGTTGCTTTACTTTTTTGCACGAGCATCCAGGAACTAGGTCAATGGTGTGAAAATGTAGGGCAATGGTGTGGCTATCCATGACCATCAATAAATAATTCCTGCCTTTTAAGATTCATCTGATTTTTATGCTTAAAACTCAATATCCCCTACTTTTTTGAACACTGT
>JAWQFJ010001840.1:45000-65211 GCA_034096865.1 Theodoxus fluviatilis | reverse complement strand
AAGCAACAGCGATGTCCCTAGTGAAAGCAAGTACAACAGCGATGTCCCTAGTGAAAGCAAGTCAACAGCGATGTCCCTAGTGAAAGCAAGTCAACAGCGATGTCCCTAGTGAAAGCAAGTACAACAGCGATGTCCCTAGTGAAAGCAACAACAGCGATGTCCCTAGTGAAAGCAAGTACAACAGCGATGTCCCTAGTGAAAGCAAGTACAACAGCGATGTCCCTAGTGAAAGCAACAGCGATGTCCCTAGTGAAAGCAAGTCAACAGCGATGTCCCTAGTGAAAGCAAGTCCAACAGCGATGTCCCTAGTGAAAGCAAGTCAACAGCGATGTCCCTAGTGAAAGCAAGTCAACAGCGATGTCCCTAGTGAAAGCAAGTCAACAGCGATGTCCCTAGTGAAAGCAAGTCAACAGCGATGTCCCTAGTGAAAGCAAGTCAACAGCGATGTCCCTAGTGAAAGCAAGGCCCACAGCGATGTCCCTAGTGAAAGCAACAGCGATGTCCCTAGTGAAAGCAAGTCAAACAGCGATGTCCCTAGTGAAGCAAGTCAACAGCGATGTCCCTAGTGAAAGCAACAGCGATGTCCCTAGTGAAAGCAACAGCGATGTCCCTAGTGAAAGCAACAGCGATGTCCCTAGTGAAAGCAACAGCGATGTCCCTAGTGAAGCAAGCAACAGCGATGTCCCTAGTGAAAGCAAGTCCAACAGCGATGTCCCTAGTAAAAGCAACAGCGATGTCCCTAGTGAAAGCAAGTCCAACAGCGATGTCCCTAGTGAAAGCAAGTCCAACAGCGATGTCCCTAGTGAAAGCAAGTCCAACAGCGATGTCCCTAGTGAAAGCAAGTCCAACAGCGATGTCCCTAGTGAAAGCAAGTCAACAGCGATGTCCCTAGTGAAAGCAAGTCCAACAGCGATGTCCCTAGTGAAAGCAAGTACAACAGCGATGTCCCTAGTGAAAGCAAGTACAACAGCGATGTCCCTAGTGAAAGCAAGTCCAATAGCGATGTCCCTAGTGAAAGCAAGTCCAATAGTGATGTCCCTAGTGAAAGCAAGTCCAACAGTGATGTCCCTAGTGAAAGCAACAGCGATGTCCCTAGTGAAAGCAAGTACAACAGCGATGTCCCTAGTGAAAGCAAGTACAACAGCGATGTCCCTAGTGAAAGCAAGTCCAACAGCGATGTCCCTAGTGAAAGCAAGTCCAACAGCGATGTCCCTAGTGAAAGCAAGTCCAACAGCGATGTCCCTAGTGAAAGCAAGTCCAACAGCGATGTCCCTAGTGAAAGCAAGTCCAACAGCGATGTCCCTAGTGAAAGCAAGTACAACAGCGATGTCCCTAGTGAAAGCAAGTACAACAGCGATGTCCCTAGTGAAAGCAAGTCCAACAGCGATGTCCCTAGTGAAAGCAAGTCAACAGCGATGTCCCTAGTGAAAGCAAGTCCAACAGCGATGTCCCTAGTGAAAGCAAGTCCAACAGCGATGTCCCTAGTGAAAGCAAGTACAACAGCGATGTCCCTAGTGAAAGCAAGTACAACAGCGATGTCCCTAGTGAAAGCAAGTCCAACAGTGATGTCCCTAGTGAAAGCAAGTCCAACAGCGATGTCCCTAGTGAAAGCAAGTCCAACAGCGATGTCCCTAGTGAAAGCAAGTCCAACAGTGATGTCCCTAGTTAAAGCAAGTACAACAGCGATGTCCCTAGTGAAAGCAAGTCCAACAGCGATGTCCCTAGTGAAAGCAAGTCCAACAGTGATGTCCCTAGTGAAAGCAAGTCCAACAGCGATGTCCCTAGTGAAAGCAAGTACAACAGCGATGTCCCTAGTGAAAGCAAGTACAATAGCGATGTCCCTAGTGAAAGCAAGTCCAACAGTGATGTCCCTAGTGAAAGCAAGTCCAACAGTGATGTCCCTAGTGAAAGCAAGTCCAACAGTGATGTCCCTAGTGAAAGCAAGTCCAACAGCGATGTCCCTAGTGAAAGCAAGTACAACAGCGATGTCCCTAGTGAAAGCAAGTACAACAGTGATGTCCCTAGTGAAAGCAACAGCGATGTCCCTAGTGAAAGCAAGTACAACAGCGATGTCCCTAGTGAAAGCAAGTCCAACAGTGATGTCCCTAGTGAAAGCAAGTCCAACAGTGATGTCCCTAGTGAAAGCAAGTCCAACAGTGATGTCCCTAGTGAAAGCAAGTCCAACAGCGATGTCCCTAGTGAAAGCAAGTACAACAGCGATGTCCCTAGTGAAAGCAAGTACAAAAGTGATGTCCCTAGTGAAAGCAACAGCGATGTCCCTAGTGAAAGCAAGTCCAACAGCGATGTCCCTAGTGAAAGCAACAGCGATGTCTCTAGTGAAAGCAAGTACAACAGCGATGTCCCTAGTGAAAGCAAGTACAACAGTGATGTCCCTAGTGAAAGCAACAGCGATGTCCCTAGTGAAAGCAAGTACAACAGCGATGTCCCTAGTGAAAGCAAGTCCAACAGCGATGTCCCTAGTGAAAGCAACAGCGATGTCCCTAGTGAAAGCAAGTCCAACAGCGATGTCCCTAGTGAAAGCAAGTCCAACAGCGATGTCCCTAGTGAAAGCAAGTACAACAGCGATGTCCCTAGTGAAAGCAAGTACAATAGCGATGTCCCTAGTGAAAGCAAGTCCAATAGTGATGTCCCTAGTGAAAGCAAGTCCAACAGCGATGTCCCTAGTGAAAGCAAGTACAACATTGATGTCCCTAGTGAAAGCAAGTCCAACAGCGATGTCCCTAGTGAAAGCAAGTCCAATAGTGATGTCCCTAGTGAAAGCAAGTACAACAGCGATGTCCCTAGTGAAAGCAAGTCCAACAGTGATGTCCCTAGTGAAAGCAAGTCCAATAGTGATATCCCTAGTGAAAGCAAGTCCAACAGTGATGTCCCTAGTGAAAGCAAGTCCAACAGCGATGTCTCTAGTGAAAGAAACAGTGATGTCCCTAGTGAAAGCAAGTACAACAGCGATGTCCCTAGTGAAAGCAAGTACAATAGCGATGTCCCTAGTGAAAGCAAGTCCAACAGTGATGTCCCTAGTGAAAGCAAGTCCAACAGCGATGTCCCTAGTGAAAGCAAGTACAACAGCGATGTCCCTAGTGAAAGCAAGTCCAACAGCGATGTCCCTAGTGAAAGCAAGTCCAACAGCGATGTCCCTAGTGAAAGCAAGTACAATAGCGATGTCCCTAGTGAAAGCAAGTCCAACAGCGATGTCTCTAGTTATTCGTCTCTAATGAATCGCCCAAGGACACGCTATGGATTTATCGTTTTCCTCAACCCTTAGAGGGACATTTTGTCCATTGATTTTTTTATGGGGATGACAGGGGAGGGAGTGGGGTGGGGTTTGGGGGTGAGGGAGTTGGTTGGGAGTTTGGGGGTGAGGTGGGGGCTTGGGGTGAGAGGTGGCTTAGGGGTAAGGGGATGGGGTGAGAGCTTGGGGGGGAGGCGGGGCTGGGCGAGAGGGGAAGGGCTTGATGAGGTAGGGGTTGCGGAGCTTAAGGGTGAGGTTGGGGGAAGGGGTGGGGTTAGGAGCTTGGGTTGAGGGGATGAATTGGGAGCTTTGGGGGGGGGGGAGTGGGAGCTTGGAGAGGGAAAGATGGCTTGGGGGAAGGGATGGCGTAGAGGTGAGGGAATGGGGTGACGGCCTAAGGGAAGGGGGAGCTTGGGGGTGAGAGGGTGGGTCGGGGCTGGAGGGAAGGAGGAGGGGATGGGGTCTTGGGCGGGAGTGGTTGGGGGGCTTGAGAGTGAGGAGGGGAGGTAGAGGGGAGGAGGAGGGTGGGGGTTGGTGGAGGGGGTGGGTTGGGTTGAGGGAGGGTGGGTTGGGGGAGGGGGTTTGGGGGTTTGGATTGTGGGAGTGGGGTGGAGGTTTGGGGGGAGGGAGAGGCTTTATGAGCATGGACGCTGCCCTTTGCAGGGGGAACGAGATACGCCACTCCGCACTGGCTCGGGGGGAGGAAGGAGAACGGCACTTTCCGGTGGTCCGATGGCTCTCCCGTTCCACAGAAGTACTGGTTACGTAACGTATCAGACATCGGCAACTGTGTCGTGGTCAACACCATAAAGTCCTACTGCAATCTTACGAACACGTTTTGTGACTCCCTTCGTCCTACCGTGTGTGAGCTGGTTTACAGCGCAAAGCGGTAGCTGCCAAACACTCCACCCCCAGCTCTTACCCGAGGGCGTTGAGCCTTCAGGGCCATGTTCAGCAGCTTCACCGCGGACGGCGGCAGGCAGCGCGAGGTACAACCGGGGAACGGCCGCCCCTGAGAGGAACTACTCCCTGGAGTTCTGCAGCGTGTCTGCTCGGCGTCTGTCTGTCTGGGCCGCAGTCCGTCCCTTTCACTCGCCACGACTGCTTCGGCGGGCGTTCAGCCCACTGTCATGGCGCTGGTTCGGTCTGGGCAGTTGGCGGCTGACGCTGATGATTAAAACGCTATGATGCAGGTGTGGCCTCTCTTCATGTGTTTAACCTTTAGGGATGGTGAAATGAGTCATTAAGAAGTATGCAAGACATTGCACTGGTTCGATTTTTTTTTCTCTTCTGTTTCATTTCTTTCTTTCTTTGCTTGTTTGCTTGTTGTAGAGGCGATGCCACTGCTGAAAATATCGCAGCTGGAATTAAACCAATTGCTGATTCATTTATCCATTCTTTTGTGAGCTTATTCTATAAGTATTCAAACTGACTTGTAGACATTCCAACCACTCACTGTGTCAGTTTGTTGGGCATTCTGAACAGAGATATACTATATTCACTAGTCTCAGCCACGCTGAATGTTTGTTGGGTGTAGCAGTGGGTTTTTTGTGGGAGGGGAGGGGTGAATGAGGTGTTCTTTGGGTTGACACAACCAATTGACAAAACTTTTCACTAAAACACGTATGCAAATGTATTTCAAATTAAACTTGTTTGAAACGAACACAGGACAAACATCCATTGCGCATCTGTTTTTACTGGCAAACGCACTCATTTTTGTTTGAGAGTTTTTCCACTTTCTCTCTGTCTGTCCGTCTTTCCAAGGACAACATTGAAAAGAAGTTGACGGAACAGACACAGAAGATGATGTCAGCAATACAGGGCGTGCCAACCACAGCGGACAAGCTCAAGGCAGACGTGATGGTGATGGAGATGATGTCAGCAATACAGGGCGTGCCAACCACAGCGGACAAGCTCAAGGTAGACGTGATGGTGATGGAGATGATGTCAGCAATACAGGGCTTGCCAACCACAGCGAACAACCAAGAGGCAGACGTGATGGTGATGGAGATGATGTCAGCAATACAGGGCGTGCCAACCACAGCGGACAAGCTCAAGGCAGACGTGATGGTGATGGAGATGATGTCAGCAATACAGGGCGTGCCAACCACAGCGGACAAGCTCAAGGCAGACGTGATGGTGATGGAGATGATGTCAGCAATACAGGGCGTGCCAACCACAGCGGACAAGCTCAAGGCAGACGTGATGGTGATGGAGACGACGGTGTCGGAGCTCAACCCTGAAGCCCAGGATCTCAGAACTACAACCCACTACGCCAACACGACTCGAACAACTAGAGGAAGGACTGGAAGAGCGAGGCGGCAAAGACAGAATAACAATGTAGTGGTATAATTATGGCGTGGCGGAACTGGAGAACGAAGGAAATGATAAGCCACAGAAGGATTCGTATAGATTTTCAATGGAATGTGTTCGAGTCATTTCTCCGACACCGATATTGCTTATGAGCACAGACTAGGCAAGAAGACAGAAGGAGGACGTATATCCGTCATCGTCTGCTTGCTTCAAACTATGGACAATCCAGCCATACTTGGGGCCCAAGAACTAGCGAACGAACGAACGGGTTTGTTTGCTCAGGCTATCCTCCCATCACAACATTACAAATCAAAAACTTCGGTTGGCGCATTTCTCACAGCCTCGTGTCTCCTTTGATTTGTATGGTGCAGGTACCATGTTATCGATTTAATCATGTTTACATCTAATATGGACAGCAGGTTCTCAATATTGACAGTTTCGTGGGATTCAATCACATCAAAGATCAAGATGTACATCTGTCGCAGATCAGCATAAACCGGACATTCCAGCAGGAAGTGTTCTTCGGTTTCATCAATTTCACAACAGGGTGGACGGTAGACATTGCTGAAGATTGAGCTTTCAATCGATTCCGGTGGACAAATGAATATGATAATCCGCAGCGAAAACAAATATACGTATTTCAAAAATACCTTTTCGTCAATGGTTTTGCAAATAGGTCTCTCGACAAAATTCTTGTTTGAACCTTCTTTTAAAGGAATACCTGTCACTGCCTTGGGGCCCGAGAGCACCTCAGAGAAAGTGGGTACGACGTGACCAGCGACACGAGGAAGAAACACAGACACGATCCAGCAGGCCAGACTAAAGGCAAGAAAAGCGACATTCGCAGCGGTCGCTTCTGCAGCGGGCCCATGTAAGGCAAAACAGAATGAACGACAGCGATGGCCTTCAGCCACAGATCCATTCCCGACAACCGAGGGCCATCTGAAGAACACATAAGTATGACTTGACACCTGGAACCACAACAGACTCACCTCCATCCCCATCTCCATTCCCACCTCCATCCCCACTTCCATCCTCACCTCCATCCCCACTTCCATCCTCACCTCCATCCTCACCTCCATCCCCACCTCCATCCTCACCTCCATCCTCACCTCCAGCCCCATCTTCACATCCATCCCTGTTTGTTTTTTTCAAAGTTGACGAACATGTTACGAAAAAGAGGAGAGGTTTCGTTCTATCCGCAATCCTCTCGCTCGCGGATCCCGTCCCTTGCAAGGTGCTCAGACTTTCCCAAACAAGACACCAGTTTCAATGTTGCTTCGGTACAACCTTTTTCTTCAGACTGGAGAATTACTGGCTCCAGACACTTATCACTCTATGACCTTGAACCCTGTGTAGGGGGAGGGCAGAAGTTCGCCAGCTGCCTGGGCGTCGAGCTCGTCAGATCTTCCGCTTTTTAACGCTCCGACCCTCTGGCCGCGAGGCCAAGGATAGGTGAGAATTGTAGGGGAGGGAGTGGGGATGAGATAGAGTGGGAAGAAAGAAAGAGAGAAAGAGAGAGAAGAGAGAGAGAAGATAGAGAGAGAGAGAGTGATGGGGAGAGAGAGAGAGAGGAGATGGAGAGAGGAGAGAAAGAGAGAGGGAGGGAGGGAGAGAGAGAGACAGAGAGAGAGAGAGGGGGGGGAGAGAGAGAGGGGGAAGGGGAAGAGAGAGAGAGGGGGGTTGGAAGAGAGGGAGAGAGAGAGGGGAAGAGAGAGGGGAAGAGAGAGAGAGAGAGAGAGAGAGAGAGAGAGAGAGAGAGAGAGAGAGAGACAGAGAGAGAGACAGAGAGAGAGAGACAGAGAGACACAGAGAGAGACACACACAGAGAGAGAAAAAGAGAGACAGAGAGACAGAGAGAGATAAAGAGACAGAGACAGACAGACAGAGAGACACAGACAGACAGACAGAGACACACAGAGACAGACAGAGACACACAGAGACAGACAGAGACACACAGAGACAGACAGAGACACAGAGAGAGAGACAGACAGACACAGAGAGAGAGAGATGCAGAGAGAGAGAGAGAAAGACAGAGACACAGAGAGAGAGACAGAGACACACATAGAGAGAGAGAGACAGAGACACATAGAGAGAGAGAGACAAAGACACAGAGAGAGAGACAGAGACACAGAGAGAGACAGAGACAGAGAGAGAGACAGAGACACAGAGAGAGAGAGACAGAGATGGAGAGAGAGACAGAGACACAGAGAGAGACAGAGACAGAGAGAGAGACAGAGACACAGAGAGAGAGACACACATAGAGAGAGAGAAAGAGACACAGAGAGAGAGACAGAGACACAGAGAGAGAGAGAAAGACAGAGACAGAGAGAGAAAGGGAGAAAAAGACAGAGACAGCGAGAGAGAGAGAGAGAGAGAGAGAGAGAGAAAGACAGAGACAGAGAGAGAGAGCAAGACAGATACAGAGAAAGAGACAGAGAGAGAGACAGAGAGAGAGACAGTGTTACAAGTAGTATTAAGATTATTAATCTTTTCTTTGGCTCGTTGAACGTCTAGGGTAATTCGCTTTACTACTTGTCACCTTCCAATCCACCATTCACACAGGGATGACGTATGTACGCAAATGAGGACTGGGATACCAAAATCAAAGTTCAAACATAGCTTTAATCAATGATAAACAAATTGGTCATGAGTGAAAATTTCGACACAATAATTAATAAGACATGGAGATACTGAAACGCATTGCAAAATAAAATAAACCCTTCCCCAGAATAGATAATAATTAACGGATAACGGCTGCCAAGCCAGAGTGAAACCTGTACTCACATCTGAGACTCGTCGTGGTGTTCAGCCAATCCGCAGCGAGCAACGCATGCCCACTTTCCCAATGAATGAAATTCCACACACAGTGGAGGAAGAGGGGGGTTTTGGGATATCTGCTTACGGATGCACTTCACAAAATACGACGAAACATGAGATTGCCACGCATAGGAGAGGAGGCAGTCATGATTTCTCGGTTCTCGTAGTGGAGTATGAGGTCTTGACTTGTACTTGATCCAGGAGATGTAGGAGCTCTGGCGTCAAACGCGTGGGCAGACGTCCGGTAGGCGAGCAGACGACAAATTCCCTCAGTGGCGGGCAGACGGTAGGCAGACAGCAGGCAGACGGCAGGCGAAGTAACTTGGGAGAATCGACGAGGCGAGGGGGGGGGGCGAAGATGCGAGAGATGGGCATAATCCGTCAGTGGACGAAACTTCATCAGTTTTCACAGATAGTTCAACACGTGAACTCTCTCCAAGACAGGGCGCCGTCCACACATGGGCTGTCTCTGTGAAAATTCTGCAACGGGCACGCGTGTTATTCCATAACACGGGTTCTTATACGACAGCAAAAGTCTACCTGTCGTCCTCGACCAATCACAACGTTGGAGGGTGTCTCGATTCACGATATCATACCAAACGACCAATCAACTGTCCACATAACCAGTCAGCTCCCCATTGATCTATAACTGAACGGTCTCATTAGTCCATCACCTAAAAAGTCCACTGCAGATTGGTCAATGGCAGAGTGCGAACCGAGATGAATATAATATCATCCCAAACGTTCTACTAAGTTCGTTTCTGTATTAGAAGGAAAACACGTTTCACAGTTCTATTTTCCTTCTAAAACTTCACACACCACCCAAATCTCATAATCAACACTGGCTTGGCAGCAATATCAAACTACACTATGGCTTGGCAGATAATTCCCAACCCACTATATGACATAACCACAACCAGGAACAAATGGGAAATATGCGTTTCGTAACAGACAGAGACAGAGACAGAGAGAGACAGAGACAGAGAGAGAAAGACACAGAGAGAGAGAGAGAGACAGAGACAGAGACAGAGAGAGAGACAGAGACAGAGACAGAGACAGAGACAGAGAGAGAGAGAGACAGAGAGACAGAGACACAGAGAGAGAGTGAGAGAGAGAGACAGAGACAGAGACACAGAGAGTGAAAGACAGAGACACAGAGAGAGAGAGACACATAATTTCAAAACAAAATGTCAATGCAAGGAAAATGGGCTAATAAACTACACAGGAGTGAAAGATACGCGATTTACATGAGTTTTAAGTTTGCACTAGAAGTAGAGGCATATTCATACTGTGTGGATAAAAAGATCTTCAGAGAGGCTCTTATGAAATTTCGTTTTGGTGCAACTGAAATATACATTCATAAACATATATATGAAACAATGAGTTTTCCACCTTGTCCATTGTGTCACAAAGAAGAAGAAGATGAATATCATTTGTTGGTCAGGTGTCCAGCAGTGAGTGGTCTCAGAGTGAAACACTTAGTACCGTTCGTAACTTATGATGCCGATGTTTTCACGCAATTAATGAGTGTCAAAGATTAAAAGGGTATTCGAGCGGTGTGCACCTACCTGTTTCATGCCCTAAAGAGGAGAGAAGGTGCAACGGTAGAGGAAGTATGTTGTTGAGAGAGATATGATGTGTGCATTATTTTTGTGTTGTATTATTTGTAATGGGCTGGAGGCCCTTTCAATAAACAGTTCAGTTCAGTTCTCTCTCTCTCTCTCTCTCTCTCTCTCTCTCTCTCTCTCTCTATGTATGTGTGTATGTGTGTGTGTGTGTGTGTGTGTGTGTGTGTGTGTGTGTGCTTCTCGGTTGTGCGCTTGTGTATATGAGTAAGACAAGAGGGATTATTAATTATTTTGCACATTGGAATGTGTGTATGTATGAATGCATGCATATCTATGTGTACAACTGAGCATATGTGTGTAGGTATGCATGTGTGTCCACTCTGTGTCAGTGTGTGGCTTGTGTGTGTGCATGCATGCATGACTGTGCTCTACAGTGATGAATGGAAAGGAAGCAGAAACACACTGTGAGATATTGCCAGGGCTTGTTGTGGCTTTTGTGTGGATGTGTGGTTTGTTTTGACAAACAGAGTGTGAGAACTTGTGGAGTGACAAGAGTGTGGTGATGAGGAAGATCAGGGGAAGAGGAGTGGAGTGGAACAATACTGTCTTCAGCTTGAAGAGATGCAACTGCCTCTACTCAGTGCTGATCACTGATAAGCCGTGGAATGGATTCTTTGTGTCAAATGAGATTCAGGGTATTTGTGGCAATGGCACTATAGATGAATGTCACCATCTCAG
The DNA here is from genome assembly GCA_034096865.1 of Theodoxus fluviatilis. NCBI lineage: Eukaryota > Metazoa > Mollusca > Gastropoda > Cycloneritida > Neritidae > Theodoxus > Theodoxus fluviatilis. Next base: position 54,522 of record JAWQFJ010001840.1, on the reverse strand, counting down.
ATGAGCAAAACTATATATTAGTATTAGTGTCTCCTTAGTAAAGAAAATATATTATAGAAAGGTGACAGAAAGTAGAGTCCTGTATCAGTCATGAAGACAGGAACAGTGTGGAGGAGAGTGACTGAGACAGGGAAACTCCTCCAGAGGAAGAAAATCAAACTGAAACTTTGCCGTCACAAGAATGGCTTGTGGGGATGGTTTGCCTGTCAGTTTTCAGTTTGCCTTAATATAGGTAGCGGCAGAATAAAATTTATTTAATGTATTTGCTACTAATTTGTGCAGTTTTACAAAGAGACTGGTAATACAAGATGAACCCCCCTCCAAAAAAAAGAGAGCAAGAGGATATCGTTTTTGGTTGCGGAGATATACCACTGTAAACATGCTATTCTGTCAACCAATTTCCCCCAATTTTAACCACTTGCAAATTTTGTCACGAAAGGAACCTTCAAAAAGAAACAGCAATTTTTACTAACCTTTTGATGACGGAAATTTACTGTGCCAAAAGCAACGCTTTGTGAGTAATATTGCTGGATAAACAATAGGCCAAACTATAGACAATATAGTATTTCCAAATGCAGGTATTTGCTCCAAATGGCAAGTTTGAAGGGCTCCTGTGCAGAATAAAATGAGCAGACAAGTCCCAAAATGAAATTTTAAATGCATCATTAACCAGACAGTTTAGTTAATCTTTTTCAAACTGCACACTTTATTTTAAAAAAACTGCCAATGTTCCGAACTTTGAAAAACTTCATTTTGTCACAAGGAAAAACTTAGTTTCGAAGAAGTGGCAAATTTGAAACTCTAATATCTTTTAATCAAATGAAGATACACCCAAGAAATTTCGTGTGCTTGTTGGTTACACTACCTTTTACTCAACCATACACTAACATACATAGATTACTTTTCTTAAATAAAAATGTTTATACAAAAACATAGGCAAGACCGTTGGAAATTGGGGTGACAAACGTCAAAGAGTGATTTTCTTTAGAGAGTAGTTAAAGTACAGTCCAAAAAGTTTACGTGAATCAGTGCTTTTTCAACGCTGTCCTTGTGTATAGAAAATCGCCATGTGCACATAATGCTGTCCTTGTGTTTGGAACATCGTCATGTGCACACAATGCTGTCCTTGTGTTTGGAACATCGCCATGTGCACACAATGCTGTACTTGTGTATGGAACATCGCCATGTGCACACAATGCTGTCCTTGTGTTTGGAACATCGCCATGTGCTCACAATGCTGTCATTGTGTTTGGAACATCGCCATGTGCACACAACGTTGTCCTTGTGTTTGGAACATCGTCATGTGCACACAACGCTGTCCGTGTGTTTGGAACATCGCCATGTGCACACAACGCTGCCCATGTGTTTGGAACATCGCCATGTGCACACAACGTTGTCCTTGTGTTTGGAACATCGTCATGTGCACACAACGCTGTCCGTGTGTTTGGAACATCGCCATGTGCACACAACGCTGTCCTTGTGTATGGAACATCGCCATGTGCACACAATGCTGTCATTGTGTTTGGAACATCGCCATGTGCACACAATGCTGTCCTTGTGTTTGGAACATCGCCATGTGCACACAATGCTGTCCTTGTGTTTGGAACATCGCCATGTGCACACAATGCTGTCCTTGTGTTTGGAACATCGCCATGTGCACACAATGCTGTCCTTGTGTTTGGAACATCGCCATGTGCACACAACACTGTCCTTGTGTTTGGAACATCGCTATGTGCACACAACGCTGTCCTTGTGTTTGGAACATCGTCAGGTGCACACAATGCTGTCCTTGTGTTTGGAACATCACCATGTGCATACAATGCTGTCCTTGTGTATGGAACATCGCCATGTGCACACAATGCTGTTCTTGTGTTTGGAACATCGCCATGTGCACATAATGCTGTCCTTGTGATTTGAACATCGCCATGTGCACACAATGCTGTCCTTGTGTTTGGAACATCGCCAGGTGCACACAATGCTGTCCTTGTGTTTGGAACATCACCATGTGCATACAATGCTGTCCTTGTGTATGGAACATCGCCATGTGCACATAATGCTGTCCTTGTGATTTGAACATCGCCATGTGCACACAATGCTGTCCTTGTGTTTGGAACATCGCCAGGTGCACACAATGCTGTCCTTGTGTTTGGAACATCGCCATGTGCACACAATGCTGTCCTTGTGTTTGGAACATCGCCATGTGCACACAATGCTGTCCTTGTGTTTGGAACATCGCCATGTGCACACAATGCTGTCCGCGACGCGAGCCGCAAGATCACGTCATCCAAGTAACTCGTTAATGACTTCCATTCAACTTCATGTAGTTTCTGCTGAACTCGCACTGTTTTATTGCGAATGAACCAACGCAGATCTGCGATATCAAGGACATCGATGAATACATCTCCAGAACCATGCTGTGCCACAGAGACTATCAGACAGTCTCGGTCACCATTCGATCACGTGATGTAAAGAATGCATACCATATAAATCACGTCATTCGTGACGGGGAGGGTCGATTCAGGGGGAAAGTTCACTAGCTTTCTAAAACTGTTATCAAGAAATAAAAACAAATCGCCATTTGTGCACAAATAAGTCATGTTATCGAATTTGTACATATCTAGTGCCCTATCTGCCTTCATGTTTGACTTTTTTAATTGAATAGTGTTGGGATTTTTTTACGTGAGGGAACACTATCCCAGAAACCTCTTCCTGATTGATATGACATGCACAGTGTTTGAGAATTTGACCACGTGACCGAACGATGACAGAGACTCTCCAGAACGTCTCCTTCGCGAGCAACAGTCTCCACAGCTGTCGGCAGCGAGGTCTGCACCACACGGCGGATCTTTCAACCGTGTGACGTCAGCACGCACCTAAGAACGGTGGGTGAGCTCACACACGAAGGGCCAACTCTGTGTGCAGTAAAAGTCCTCCAGGCTATAGAGGTGAGAGCCCTGATAATAAAAAAAACACGCAGCCGTTTAGGAAGTGAGTTCGCTTAACCCAGAAGTTCTTGGGTATCTCAGATCCGTCGTTCCACTTGTAGTGAGTCCTGACCTTGTGTGTCGCCCCATCAATCCGCCTCGCTCCAATCCAGTGCGGGTCGAAATCTTCTTCGTCTCCTGCAAACAAAAAGTTGGCGATGATTTCCTTTGGCCACCAACGAAAGAGTATAACGTTTTTGCATCGTCAAGGAACTTTGCAGAAACACCACAAAAAGGAAAAAAGGCAGGAAAGTTGGGTGTGAGTTTGGTCGGCAATGAGGATTTAGGATAATCAAGAAAATAGTGCTGTCAGGATGAAAACAGACTAGTTGCATCGTCACATTTGTAGGTTCTAAACTGTTGTCGCAAAGAAATATCATTTCAAAGGCAAAGTCTTGATTATTAAAATACATCTCTGCGAACGAATGTACAGTCGTCTGCAGGCAGTGTCACGTGACTTTTCTCCTCCGTCCAAGCAGATGAGCGATCAAGAAATCCAGAATGACTGGCCACATCTGCCAGTGATATATTTTCACAAGGACAATACGCAAACAGAGCATGTGTCTACAACACAGGGTGATTGGGACAACACGCAAACAGAGCATGTGTCTACAACACAGGGTGATTGGGACAACACGCAAACAGAGCATGTGTCTACAACACAGGGTGATTAGGACAACACGCAAACAGAGCATGTGTCTACAACACAGGGTTATTGGGACAACACGCAAACAGAGCATGTGTCTACAACACAGGGTGATTGGGACAACACGCAAACAGAGCATGTGTCTACAACACAGGGTGATTGGGACAACACGCAAACAGAGCAAGTGTCTACAACACAGGGTGATTGGGACAACACGCAAACAGAGCATGTGTCTACAACACAGGGTGATTGGGACAACACGCAAACAGAGCATGTGTCTACAACACAGGGTTATTGGGACAAGACGCAAACAGAGCATGTGTCTAAAACACAGGGTGATTGGGACAACACGCAAACAGAGCATGTGTCTACAACACAGGGTGATTGGGACAAGACGCAAACAGAGCATGTGTCTACAACACAGGGTGATTGGGACAACACGCAAACAGAGCATGTGTCTACAACACAGGGTGATTGGGACAACACGCAAACAGAGCATGTGTCTACAACACAGGGTGATTGGGACAACACGCAAACAGAGCATGTGTCTACAACACAGGGTGATTGGGACAACACGCAAACAGAGCATGTGCCTACAACACAGGGTGATTGGGACAACACGCAAACAGAGCATGTGTCTACAACACAGGGTGATTGGGACAACACGCAAACAGAGCATGTGTCTACAACACAGGGTGATTGGGACAACACGCAAACAGAGCATGTGTCTACAACACAGGGTGATTGGGACAACACGCAAACAGAGCATGTGTCTACAACACAGGGTGATTGGGACAACACGCAAACAGAGCAAGTGTCTACAACACAGGGTGATTGGGACAACACGCAAACAGAGCATGTGTCTACAACACAGGGTGATTGGGACAACACGCAAACAGAGCATGTGTCTACAACACAGGTTGATTAGGACAACACGCAAACAGAGCATGTGTCTACAACACAGGGTGATTGGGACAACACGCAAACAGAGCATGTGTCTACAACTCAGGGTGATTGGGACAAGACGCAAACAGAGCATGTGTCTACAACACAGGGTGATTGGGACAACATTTCTCAAGATAAATGTACAGAAACTAAAGGGGGGGGACCATTTTAAACCACTGTGGCGTTGGTATTGAGAACTGAGAGTTGTCGGACACGCAGTCAATCCAAGACATTGCGAGCTGACTCAGTGGAGAGGAAGGCAAAAACAACAACCCAGGGTCACTTCTGTGACTTGTCTGTCCACAATGAACCGCTCGGATACCTTCAGTGAATAATATATGTTTCTGTCATCGTAAGGTAATATGTACTAGGTGCCCTTCAAAATGCTTTCAAAATCATTCTGATATTTGCAGTGCTTGCTGAGTTATGACTATTTGAATACGCATGTACCAAAAAACGAGCTAGTAAAAAAACGGCGTTTGAAGCTTCAGCTGCACATGGCAGGGCAGTCCCCTATATGTGATCTAACTACATGAAAGAAATTTGGCTCAGAGCTAATTCTTACGTAAATCCTCCAACAGACAATGAAAATGAGCCATGCGTTTGGATGAGAGCCACACACGTACCACACACGTACCACACACGTACCACACACGTAACACACACGTACCACACACGTACCGCACACGCTCCACACACGTACCGCACACGCACCACACACGTACCACACACGTACCACACACGTACCACACACGTACCACACACGTACCACACACGTAACACACACGTACCACACACGTACCACACACGTAACACACACGTACCACACACGTACCGCACACGCTCCACACACGTACCGCACACGCACCACACACGTACCACACACGTACCACACACGTACCACACACGTACCACACACGTGGCCGAGCTGTTTGAGTGTGTGACAGACGTAATGTGACGATGAGGTAAGCTGGTAGGCGACTAGAAGTTACAGTCTCTCTACACTGCCATGGCAGTGCCTATCTAAAGACGTCAAAAATAAATCGTCATTTAGCGGTATATTTGAATTCTGAAGCTCTCGGAGTGCACGTAGGAAAGGTTTAGCTTTATGATTGATTAGAGTTTTAATCTCAAAATTGCTGGACACACAAACACACACACACACACATACACACACACACACACACACACACTCACACATTCACATGCACACACTCACAGAAACACACTCACACACACACACACACACACACACACACACTCACAAACACACACTTATTTACACATACACACATCCACACAAATACACACATACACACCCCCATATATACACATACACATACATACGCACACCTACACACACACACACACAGAAATACATACACACATCTATACACACATGCAACACACACAAATACACGCATACACACACCCATATATACACACACATACACGCGTACACTTACACACACACACATAAATACATATACACATCTATACACACATGCAGCACACACGCAAACACATACACACACATACACACACACACACACACACACATATAAACCTATACACAAACACACACACACACACACACACAGATTCACACACACACAAACAAACATATATACACACATACACACACATACACAAACACACGCGTACACCTACACACATACGCACAGACACACGTAGACACACAAATACTCACACACAAATACTCACACACAATTACACACACACAAACACACACACGCACACAAACACACACAAACACGCACACGCACACACACACACGCACACAAACACACACATACACACACACACACACACACAGGCACAAACACACACACACTCCCTTTGGATGAATTTTCCCATTTGTCGGTATGAACAAAGTATCCATGAGACTCAGTGCGTGAGGGCTTGCCACATTTATCTTGTCATTCACTGCCGCGTCTCTACGACTGAACTCGAGGTGGTCAGCTCCCGTGGTCGAACACTTACTCCGAGTGAGTTACTGGTGCCGGATGACGAGAACAACAACAACAACAACAACAACAACAAACCAAACAGTTCATGACATTTGACAATTGAATACAATACACTATATAGCTAACACAGATAATCTGGAGAAGTAACTAATGTGAGAGCACATTTCATCTCACGAAGACACTGAAGGCTCCTCTTCCGTAGCATACGACGTATATCAGACGAAAAAGGAGATACTTATTGCAGTCTCAGGAGATTCTGCTCTTCTTTTAAAAGCACATTAAGGACGACGAGGACAGAAATAGAGACAGGGTGTTCAGTCACGTGTCAGCACGAGCTCCACTTCCCAGGAATCATTCCTCCATGATGCTGGCTCGCAGCCGCATCCAAGGGACTGCAGCGTGCCATCTTCGCCATCACAGGTGCCCCGTTTACCCCTCCATGGGGAGAGACAGTTCTCGTGTAGTAGTTTGCCCGATGGATCTACTCCAGAGCTGGTCCATTACTCGGAAGATGAGCCAGTGACCAGTGGCTAACTGTACAGTGGTTTGTGGCCAGTCTGTGGTTTCTTTCCCAAAGCACCACATCATCTACTTGGGTCCGAGGGGCTTGCCACACTGCACGAGCAAAAACCAGACTTTCCTTTTCACCTCAGCACGTCGCGATGTTGCCAACAGGCCCCGCCACTACGCCAAATCCAGATCTCAAATTTTTAATTCAGCGTATTGATCGTCCGCATGCGAAGCATATACTCTTGCAGGGGAAGTCATGTGACTGCAGTACTCTTGCAGGGGAGGTCATGTGACTGCAGTACTCTTGCAGGGGAGGTCATGTGACTGCAGTACTCTTGCAGGGGAGGTCATGTGACTGCAGTACTCTTGCAGGGGAGGTCATGTGACTGCAGTACTCTTGCAGGGGAGGTCATGTGACTGCTCTGAGGGAGATGAAGGTGTCGCTGTACTTATAAAGGAACAAACAGAGAGGGGTCGTGTCAAAGGTCCAGATCTGAAGGAGACGCGGGAATGCTTGAAGTCATAATGACGGACAGTGGCGGTCAAGTCATCCCGAACATGGACTGAATTGCAGCACCTGGTCACCTTGACCCACAGCAAACAGGTCCAGCCGCCATCTCCTTGACGAGGTTGGTAATTTTGCCTGGCAGCTGGGTACAACTTGATTACTATGTTCCACCATCACGAGGAAAAAAACGTCTGCGTCCCCTAGATATACACGGGAGCGTTTACACGACCCTTCACCTGTGTGCCTTCAAAGTAAAGTGTTCTTACCTTTGAGGAAGTTGTAAAGCATCTTCAGCTCTCACTCGGTCTTGAGAATGGCAAGGTCTCCACCGACTGAGCGACAGAATTCCCTGGCCTGTGGCCACGGGAGACTGACGTTTCCCTTGAGCGCGCACATGTTCGTGCAAGGGAGGAGGCTTCCCCCGAAGGCAACGCACGTGGTATTGAGGCCTGAAATACGAGAAACCCACTGTACACGAAGCCTCACGCCTCACTCTCGATGTTGCTCGAGACTGAACGCTCGGTACAGTCGCTGGCAACACTGAACGATTAGCTTGTACACGTTCACAGCACATTGCTTCGCGCAGAGGCGAGTGAACATGTCAAGATTTTCCACTCCCTGTATAGCTTGGGCAGCGTCGCCATCTCGGGCTCGCTCACAGTAGATGCCATCTCGAAACTCTTCGTTGGTGCTGGCAGAGTGGCGTCAATAAAATGAGCAGCGACTGGATGATGTTTGGATGACGCTAGCGACTCAACGCAGAACAATACAGTTTCTGTTCCAATCGACACGAGGCTGGGCGGCTTGGCAGCATCGCTGTCTACACGTTTGGGAAGCGAGAAGCACAGCACACGAAGCGTCGAGTGGACAGCGAGCGTCACTGTGGAACGTGTGGAATGTGTGGAGCGCGTGGAATGTGTGGAACGTGTGGAATGTGTGGATCGTGTGGAATGTGTGGAGCGCGTGGAATGTGTGGAGCGCGTGGAATGTGTGGAACGCGTGGAATGTGTGGATCGTGTGGAATGTGTGGAGCGCGCGGAATGTGTGGAACGTGCTGAATGTGTGGATCGTGTGGAATGTGTGGAGCGCGTGGAATGTGTGAAGCGTGTGGAATGTGTGGAGCGTGTGGAATGTGTGGAGCGCGTGGACTGTGTGGAACGTATGGAATGTGTGGATTGTGAGGAACGTGTGGAAAATGTGGAACGTGTGGAATGTGTGAAACGTGTGGAATGTGTGGAACGCGTGGAATATGTGGAACGTGTAGAATGTTTGGATTGTGTGGAACGTGTGGAACGTGTGAAACGTGTAAAACGTGTGGATTGTGTGGAACGTGTGAATCGTGTGGAACGTCTGGAATATGTGGAACGTGTGGAATGTGTGGAACGCGTGGAATATGTGGAATGTTTGGAACGTGTGGAACGTGCGAAACGTATGCAATCGCCTCGCGTGCAACAGGCTTTACTGGTGTTGTTCGATCAGATTCGAGACTCACTTTTGCCTTCTGCCATGGTCGAGGCGAGAATTCCATCCAGTGTTGGTGAAATTCCCGAAAACCACGCCAACCAGTTAAGAGTGTGTAGAAAGATCAACAAAAGCAGTTCGGCCTCTGTCAGTCCCACTATGCAATTACGCATTAACTCAAAACTGGCCGGCCCCATCCTCTCTTACAACATACACGGAGGTGTCGGTACCCAAAGATGACGTAGATTGAACGAATCCTGAACTCTCTCAGATTATCTCTGAATTTTTCGCGGTACTGAGGGAGGAGAGGAAGGCGGGAAAAGGAGACTGAGAACACCGGCTTGTCAGACGAGGCGACTCATGTGGAGCGACAAGCAACACAGGGTAGTGGTTTGCGCTGCATGCAGCCTGCATAGCGGCTCGTCTGCCAGATTCTGGTTTGTCAAAGCAGTCCGATGATGGGGAAATATTGGGCGG
>JAWQFJ010001840.1:37500-40000 GCA_034096865.1 Theodoxus fluviatilis | reverse complement strand
TCATGAGACGCCCACAGCAGCTGGCAAACTAGGATCAGCACATCTTCCCTCCAAATGCATGGTGTCCTGTCACAGATTGCCGTTTGTAGTGTGCAGTCTTGTCCCACTTGGATGCGGGTCAAATCCGTTGTCACTTTCAAGAAAAGCTCCACTGTGGAGAGCTCATTTTTGTGTGCTAACATCATTTCAAGGACACAGAGGACAAGTGTGGGATGGAGCGGTCTGGTTATTGTAAGTAGACATGACTTGATTGGTTCAAAATGATCAGAATTAAAACTGCGTCATTGTTGTTAGTATTGTGGTCGTCGTTGTTAGTGTCCTCGTTGTTGTTAGTGGTGTCGTCGTCGTTGTAAGTGTCCTCGTTGTTGTTAGTGGTGTCGTCGTTGTTGTTAGTGTCGTCGTTGTTGTTAGTGTCGTCGTTGTTGTTGTTAGTGTCGTCGTCGTTGTTGTTAGTGATGTTGTCGTCGTTGTTAGTGTCCTCGTTGTTGTTAGTGTTGTCGTTGTTGTTGTTAGTGTCGTCGTCGTTGTTGTTAGTGATGTTGTCGTCGTTGTTAGTGTCCTCGTTGTTGTTAGTGTCGTCGTCGTTGTTGTTAGTGGTGTTGTCGTCGTTGTTAGTGTCCTCGTTGTTGTTAGTGTCGTCTTCGTTGTTGTTAGTGTCGTCGTCGTTGTTGTTAGTGATGTCGTTGTCGTTGTTAGTGATGTTGTCACATGACACCCCAGAGAGAGGAGTAGAAGTAATGTACTCAACGAGACTTATTGAGAAAAATGCAAATCCAGGCGATTACGTGCCTCTTTTTTACAGCCCGACCTCATAACAAATTTAGTCTGCTGCATGCTAACTGTTCGATGTATGGCACCTCTGTGTGAATGATGCAAGCCGCCGGTGCTCTCATACATCCTGGAAAAGACAAACTTTGGTTATTTTGAAACTATTGCTATTACCTCATTCACCCTATCCTACTGTTCTCCGTCTCCCGTCCTCTTCTCAGTATGTATATATGTGTGTGCGTGCATGAGTGCGTGAGTGCGTGCGTGCATGCGTGCTGGTGAGTGTGTGTCTGTATATGTGTGTGCTTGTGCATGTGCGTGCGTGCATGCGGGCGGGAGGTCGTGTGCGTGTGCCCGCGTGTCTGTGTGCATGTGTGTGCGAACGTGCGTGCATGTGCATCAGTCTGTGAAAGCACCCGTAAAAAGTGCAAAGAAATGTCTGTTCTACCAAAGTGTATGTTTCTACGTCCTTCTGACTCTGTGTCTGTCCCACGCCTTTCAAGGACTTCTGACGCAGACTTCACTGACAAACCTTTCCTCTCTGTCCACCAGCGGAGATCGCGACCGATGCAAGGGAAGTAACTCCTGTATGGAGTTGTCTCCCCCTTGACTACATGAAGCACTACATGGCCACTTGGAGCAGCTGCAACAGGTCAAGTCCAGACACGCTGCTGTCTCCTTGCGTCCCAGTCGCCTTCGTGTTTCTCCCTCTGCTGCAGTCGTCACTGACAGCTCCACTTTCTCTGCCTGAACTCTGCCAGTAGCTAAATGCATGCGAGTGTATGCCATGTTTTCATGCGCTGGATTTGATTCCGCAGGATATGTTGCGTGCTCTTTACATTGTTATTTTGATGCAAGCAGCAGTCAGCAGCTTAGAAGAGAGACGAGGATCTATGGAAGGAAGGAGTGGTGGGTGACAGCAGCAGACCGACTGACGCAGCACTTGTACTCCTGGTCCTAGGGCCAGCAATTCCACCAGCAGCTCAGCGTCTGACAAGTTTCCCCAGTCCACCTGACTACTGCCACTTGCACTCAGTATAGTAGAGTATACAATAGTAGAACTGTCTTAACATGATAACAGCAAGACAAGTATTAGCGTGAATTAACGTGCTATGTATTTAAATCCTTCATAATCATTTTTCTTATCATCGTTATCATCATCATCATCATCATCATCATCATCATCATCATCATCATCATCACTGCCACAATCACCAGCACTGTCATCATCATCAGCAACAACAGGATAAATAACAACACCAGCAGTTCACTTTGAGAAGACCATTTTGTATTGTACAAAGCATTTTCACACATCTCAAGTTCAATGAAGAGACTCAAACAAAATCAATCTACAAAGTAGGGGCAATTTATGCACAGGAGTATACTTTCCTTGTAATGGACAAATTCAGCAGCGTACAGGACTTTGTCAGTACACTGTGGAGCTGAGTAACTCTGTATTTACAGGTGGGATTATCAGTAGCCATTCCAACACAGCATTCTCAAATGTGGAAAGTCTCTAGGCACCATGTCACCCCAACTCATCCTGAAGCAGAGCAACCCAGGGATTTCCTCCAACGACCTTTCAGTCCAAGGTGTTGGATAAAAGACAAGTGCGGTCAACCCAAATACGTCTGAATCACCAAACAATCATTTCAGTCAGAGGAACCAGACTGGGAAATGCACTGTGTTCATTCTCATCCTGACCCACATTATATTAAAAAATTGTTTTCAT
>JAWQFJ010001840.1:20000-27500 GCA_034096865.1 Theodoxus fluviatilis | reverse complement strand
CACACACACACACACTCAGTCACACACAGACACACACACAACAAACACACACACACACACACACTCACGCAGACAGTCACACACACACACACACACACACACACACACACACACACACACACACACACACACACACACACACTGTATTCATTACATGAATACTGCAATTAGCATGTCCAATTGGCCGTCCAACAGCGGAGACAAATTGAAAAAACGATGGGTTCATCCCTATCGAAGCCACGTACAAAAAAGAACATCGTCATTTGGACTAAAAAATCACACCTACTTCATGAGAAATGAACAAGGATTCGATATCAATGCTTTTTGTTTTTGTTGATCTTGTGTAGGGGATTAAATTTGTGATTTAATGCGAATTTTTCAGCGTGTTTGCGTTGCGCGTAGAATGGCACCATTTTCGCGCCTACTTTCGAAAACAGGGGTCAACGTCAAATCGCTTTTCCTGCTCAGTTACTTTACAAACAACGCTGAATTTTGCAGGATTGGCAGAGGAATGAATGCTCATTTCAACAGTGGGAAGAATATGTGTTTCCATCCTACTCATTGAAAGATATCAAGGTAAGAAAACAGCAGTTCAACTTGTTTTTATGATGTAAGGAATTGTGTAAAACTTATTCACCTAGCACACTCAGATTTATATTCTCTGTTCATAGCTGAGCACGCTACTATCATTAGTTATTTTTTACGTTGAACGAAGAGACGGGACGGCGTGTTTAAAGTGTGCTACCCTTCCCTGAGTCCGCCAACAGTTTATCATCATTTAAGCGCGGCATGAAACCACACATTCCACTTTGGCTGATAAAGAGAGGAAACCTATTGAACGAATTCACCTTGCACATTCAAATTTGACATCTTCGTTCAATTCTTATCATGCTGTTATCAATACAATATTTTTTTACTGAGCGTAGAGACGGGATGGCATGTTTACAGTTTACTACCCTTCAACTTCTCTACTTCGCCGAGTCGTTCATCGACTCGATCTATATATAGCATGTTCAATTGGCCGTCCAACAGCGGAGACAAATTGAAAAAACGATGGGTTCATCCCTATCAAAGCCACATACAAAAAAGAACATTGTCATTTTGACTAAAAAAGCACACCTACTTCATGAGAAATGGACAAGGATTCGATATATATGCTTTTTGTTTTTGTTGATCTTGTGTAGGGGATTAAATTCGTAATTTAATGCGACTTTTTCAGCGCGTTTGCGTCTCCCGCAGAATGGCACCATTTTCGCGCCTACTTTTGAAAACACTGGTCAACGTCAAATCGCTTTTCCCGCTCAGTTACTTCACAAACAACGCTGAAAGTTGCAGGATCGGCAGAGGAATGAATGCTCATTTCAACAGTGGGAAGAACATGTATTTCCATCCATCTCCCCGAAATATATCAAGGTAAGAAAACAGCAGTGCAACTTGTTTTTATGATGTAAGGAATTGTATGAAACTTATTCACCTCGTACACTCACATTTATATTCTCTATGACACAGTAAAGTGTATCAAGCTGATTCACCTGTTTCGACAGATTTAAAATCTATTAAGCTCTCAACTTGCTTATGTCAATTGTTTTTCATCTACATTGAGCGGATAGCCGGAATGACGTACAATTCACAGGGTTATTTTGTCAACGTGCGGTTTGGCTCGCGATGGCTGAAAGACTACAATTACAAAACCTGACTCCAAGTCGACAATAGACCAGAAACATGACAACATATTATTGTAAACACCGCAGCTGTTTCTACTGAGCCATATTTATGCACAACAGGTGCCTTGTAGGCTACATTTGCTCTGTTTACATTGACCCATTGCGCTCGATGCGCTTTCATCCCACTACTTAGTCAATCGCAGTGTCGCCACTCCAGACGTCATATTGTTATTAATAAATGCTTGTTAATTTCTTTTGCTGAAAACCAATCACTTATCCTCGGAGTCACACAGTTGTGTCTGTGAATGAACGTCCAGGCCGAAATGTGGAACAAATGCCGTGTTCTATTCAGTGAATCCTAGCTCCGACTTTATGTGTCCTGCAGGTGCTTGACTAATTGCTGCATCATAGAGCGTCCTCCACCAACTTGGCTTTGGCATAATTGGTGGGTAAATGAGGGTGCGCGCGCAACACAAGAAAGTGTACCTGTTATGTCGAATATAACAGCAGACGAATTTCTTTGCTGTGAACGAATGGGTCAGAGTAGAGGTCCATTGCTGCCTGGTCAGGAATCTGCGGGGGTGGGGGGTGGGTGTGCCAATCTTTCTTTAGCAAGCGGGGGGGGGGGGCTTTTTTTAGCAAGCGGGGGGGGGGGGGGGAGGGGCGGGTTTCCAATCTTATTTTAACAAGCGGGGGGGGGGGGGGGGGGGTTTCCAAACTAGTTTTAGCTAGCGGGGGGGGGGGGGGGGGGGTGTTTCCAAACTTTTTTTAGCAAGCGGAGGGTGGGGGTGGGGGGGGGGGCTTTCCAATCTTTCTTTAGCAAGGGGGGGGGGGGAACTTTCCAAACTTTAACAAGCGGGGGGGGGGGGGGGGGGGGGAGGATTTCCAAACTTTTTTTACCGTTGCGGGGGGTGGAGGGGGGGGGGGGGTTTCCAAGCTTTTTTTAGCAAGGGGGGGAGGGGGGGTCCAAACTATTTTTTTTCGCCAGCGGGGGGGGGGGGGGTGTTCAAAATGTTTTTAGCAAGCGGGGGGGGGGGGGGGGGGTTCCGTTTAGCTAGCGGCAGATGACTGCATTTCCCCCCCCGCCCCCCCCCCCCCCCCCCATCCGCTTGGTAAAAAAAGTTTGGAACCCTCCCCCCCCCCCCCGCTTGCTAAAAAAAGTTTGGAAACCCCCCCCCCCCCCCCGCGCTTGCTAAAAATAGTTTAGACCCCCCTCTTGCTAAAAAAAGCTTGGAAACCCCCCCCCCCCCCCCCCCCCCCCCCCGCTTGTAAAAGTTTGGAAAGTTCCCCCCCCCCCTTGCTAAAAAAAGATCGGAAAGCCCCCCCCCCCCCCCCCCCCCCCCCCCCGATTGCTAAAAACAGTTTGGAAACACACACACACCCCCGCTAGCAAAAAAAGTTTGGAAACCCCCCCCCCCACCCCCCCGCTTGCTAAAAAAAGTTTGGAAACCCGCCCCCCCCCCCCCCCCGCTTGCTAAAAAGAGTTTGGAAATCCACCACCCACCCACCCCCGCTAGCTAAAAATAGTTTGGAACCCCCCCCCCCCCCGCTTGCAAAAAAAGCTTGGAAACCCCCCCCCCCCCCCCCCCCCCCGCTTGCTAAAAAAAGTTTGGAAATCCTCCCCCACCACCACCCCCGCTTGTTACAAAAAGTTTGGAAAGTCCCCCCCCCCCGCTTGCTAAAAAAAGATTGGAAACACCGCCCCCCACCCCCCCTCGGCTTGCTAAAACAATTTGGAAACCCCCCCCCCCCGCTAGCTAAAAATAGTTTGGAACCCCCCCCCCCTTGCTAAAAAAAGCTTGGAAACCACCCCCCTCCCGCCCCCCTCCCCCCCCCCCCCGCAACGGTAAAAAAAGTTTGGAAATCCTCCCCCCCCCCCCCCCGCTTGTTAAAGTTTGGAAAGTCCCCCCCCCCCTTTCTAAAGAAAGATTGGAAAGCCCCCCCCCCCCCCCCCCGCTTGCTAAAAAAAGTTTGGAAACACACCCCCACCCCCCCCCCCCCGCTAGCTAAAACTAGTTTGGAAACCCACCCCCCACCCCCGCTTGCTAAAATAAGATTGGAAACCCGCCCCTCCCCCCCCCCCCCCCGCTTGCTAAAAAAGCCCCCCCCCCCTACCCGCTTGCTAAAGAAAGATTGGAAACCCCCACCCCCACCCCCCACCCCCGCAGATTCCTGACCAGGCAGCAATGGACCTCTACTCTGACCCATTCGTTCACATCAAAGAAATTCGTCTGCTGTTCTATTCGACATAACAGATACACTTTCTTGTGTTGCGCGCGCACCCTCATTTACATACCAACTCGACCAAAGCCAAGTTGGTGGAGGACGCTCTATGTCTCGCTATTAATAACTAAATAAAAGTGCAAAAATAGAGTCTAGCCTATAAGGGTTAACAGATATACACAAATTGCACTTAGAAATAAAGTACCACAAAACCTAACGTTGCGCTGATAAGCTAACACACCATATCAAACCTGCGCAAAGCACGAAATATAAAAGACAATACAATCAAACAAGAGAAGGCGAAAAATTACCGGGATAACACGCAGCAGACTTAATCGAAAGAGGGGTAGTGGGGGATGCAGTCAGTTAAGGCGCATCTATCTTCAGTGGTCTAGAGAAAGCGAGTTACGCACTCGGCTACATATAACGGGTAACGGGAAAAGGGGTGGGGAGACAAAAACCCGCCGCCGCTGTTGATGCCTGTACCCCGTGCCGCATACCCCACTCACTCGTTTGTTTTTGAACTGTTGTCACAGTACTTATATGTAGCCGAGTGCGTAACTCGCTTTCTCTAGACCACTGAAGATAGATGCGCCTTAACTGACTGCATCCCCCACTACCCCTCTTTCGATTAAGTCTGCTGCGTGTTTATCCCGGTAATTTTTCGCCTTCTCTTGTTTGATTGTATTGTCTTTTATATTTCGTGCTTTGCGCAGGTTTGATATGGTGTGTTAGCTTATCAGCGCAACGTTAGGTTTTGTGGTACTTTATTTCTAAGTGCAATTTGTGTATATCTGTTAACCCTTATAGGCTAGACTCTATTTTTGCACTTTTATTTAGTTACTTTGTGATACAGGTGGATTTCGTTGCTGGGCATCGGACATTACGTCATCAGTGGTGCGACGTCAGATTTGGCAGACTCGTTCGCACATAGCCTTTTACTTCACTGAAGAAGGAGCCTACTTGGCCCCGAAAGCTTTGAAATACAATTTTGAAGTTGGACAAAAGTCTCCAGTACTTCTTTTCTACACACAATCTAGTTAGTTTTTGTTTATTGTTTGTATGCATGCATTCCCGTACCATCCAAATTCCTGGATTCGAACTCGACACACATAATATGTGCCATAAAGAAGTGTATAGACTATCTACCTTTGTGGTATTGACATCAAAGGGGAGTTTATTTTTGACGTAAAAAAACAAACATTAGCCAGCATTAGGCCTGAGGCCATGCCAGCCTTCGATTGAGAGGAGTTTGTCCCTCAGGAGAGGTCACGCGTGGTAGAGATAAGGATCTTGAGGAAAAGGGTGAGGCGTGAGCTCTCAACAAAGATAACCCCCTGTCCATCTCTGTACGTAAAGCACGTTCCCACTGATAAGGCTTTTGGTCTAGGAGGAGGAGGGGGGGGGGGGGGGGGAGGGGGAGGTGGAAATTGATGAGGAGAGAGCCTACGGGTTGCGTAGGGAGGAGGAGCAGAAGACAAAGAAGAAGAGGAGGACAATCTTAGCCGAGTGAGAAGGAAGGAGGAGCAGGGTAGCGGGCAAAGGCCACTGTTGACTACTTTTATACTCCTGTCACTCCCCATTCTGTGAACCCGAGTCAGTCTTTCGGCGGCAGGCGAAGTCTCTAGTGGACCAAAATGGTCACTCCCTTTTCTGTCATTTTACCCTCTGGACAGTTTGTCGTCTTTTGCCATACTCTTGTGTAGCGGATGTGGCGGGTGCAGCGCTGATCATAAGATTTCCCCCTCCATAGTGAGGCACAATGAATCTGGGAGCACGCGTAATTTCCCCGCATTTTCCCCGCAGCTGCGCAGGTAAAGGCTGCTGCGCAGATAGTGCTACAACATCCGTCTTCTGCGACTGGGCATCAGGTAAATGTTCCACAGAGGATAGGCAGAGCTGGGAGACATGGTGGCAGACTGCAGACAGCGGCTCCACAACTCCAATGTCAAACACAAAGCTGTGATAGAAGTCAACGAGGAAGGAACCTTGGCAGCAGTAACCCCCAGTGGCGCGTTTCTTACGCTAGGAACCTTGCAAGCTCTTGAGAGGAATAGGCCGGTGTGAACATGTGTCAACATGATGAAACAGAAAGAAAGACAGTCAAATGTGTCATACCTGTTGACATCTGCCTATTGTTTGTCAACTAGGGAGGTTAAGCGATGCACCCGAGTTCAAAGTTGACCACCGGTCTGTTACGTTCGTGATTAGCAACAAAATCAATATCAATTTTTTTCATCGGAAAATATTCCAAACCAAGGAGAAAAGAGTCCCTTTATGACACATATTGCCTTGTAATTACCAGTACCAATGTGTTTGCTTTAACTTTAATAAGTTCAAGACAGGACATTACGCATGGGAATTCTGGACGTTTCATTGACAATGATTCGTCGTTTCAACCAACTCGTGCTCGATGTTCTCGACCATGTCTCTGTTGTGTTGGAAAAGTATTCGGAAGCAGACTTTATAGAAAGTGTAGAATGGCCCTGGACCTTTACTTTGATTATTAGATATTTAACTACTTCACGGTGCAGGTAGAGCTTCCTGTTAAGTTTGGACTGATCTGACCGTTTTATAAGACAGAGAAAGGACAAATACACGATAGCATTTGTATTAACAAATTGATATTGAAATATTTTATTGTTACTTTTACGCGTATAATCTTGAAAATGAACACAGTCTGCATTTTCTAACATTGTAAACATTACCTGCATTTCAAACAATTGCTCTATTGTTTTATTTCATACGTAAAACGATAACAACAACAAAAAACATGCAAATTTTCAATGTACTTCACTAATTGCAACGAAATTAATAAATGCACCTGATAATTTTTCACAGCATTCTTCACACGAAAACATCTTCATACCCCTCAAGTAAACAAAATAAAATCGTGGGCTGTAACTCGACGATGAAGACTTCTACTGCCAAAGATGCTTGGTTCTAACGGACACGTTCAAACCATGGTGTCTTGCTGATGCTTTTCATTTACAACAGTAAAAAATGTCGCAGTTGGGGTTGCAATTCTTTTATTGAAACTTCAAGGAAAGTTGCATCACTAAGTAATATTCGATGCACATAAGGAAAGGAATATTTTGACACGTGCGTAGAATGTAACCCTTTTCCTACTTCACGAAATATTAAAGATGACAGTGTGCAACCGCAGTGTTAAATCTTCAGGGACTATGTTGTTATGTCATACGTCATACACGAATGGCAATTACGTGCTCTTTTGTTTTTTCATTCCCTGTATCACATTAGTTACACATTAACTGTCCTACGATCTGGTGGACTCTAATAGCATTGGATTAGTTCAAAAGGACCACGTATTTTTGTGCACCGATGTCAATGTGCAGAATGTTCACCCCCATAACCTAGTGTGGAATGTGTGGAGAAAAATGAATTGTCTAATCGAAGAAGTTATTCACTCATGTTATAAATATAATGCATACTTCGAAATTAACAATCTCCTGGTCCGTGGGAACACGAGCGTACATATCGATTTCTCGTACAGACAAAATTACTTTGCATTATTCTCGTTAATGCAGTTGCGTCGAGATGAAGCGCCTTATCGTCAAGGAGTATTACTTACTAATGTTGCACACATCACATA
>JAWQFJ010001840.1:12500-15000 GCA_034096865.1 Theodoxus fluviatilis | reverse complement strand
TTGGCTCACAGCCATCGTTGTCTGCAAAACTTCCACCACGCAGAAGCAATGGCACAAAAGATCTTATAGTGTAACCTATAATCTTTGCTGACACGAAGAATAACGAGTCAACTGACCATTTTTATTCAATAAATTTCATTTAAAACTAAGCTAAACCCCACGACCGATGAAGTTTGGGTAGAACCGAAAATAATAGCAGCAGCAGTAGTAGCAGCAGCAACAGCAGCGCAGCAGCAGCAACAGCAAACACAACAACAACAACAACAAAATGCAACATTGAATTCCAGTTTTCAGCAGTGGAATATAGTCATATTAGGATCTGCTCCGTACTCCAGTTTTTTAAATAGGCCGACCTGACGCTCAGCATACGAGTCGTTTGTAAGTTGTTAAATCGCAGACACAGGCATTCATGATACCAAGGAGATTGTCATGTATGTTGTTGTATCCATTCTCAGGTCTGTAAGTTGTATTATGTTTTGTATTATGTTGGTAAGCTTGTTGATGAATGTATGCGTGTGAATATGGTTATGTCAGCGCATTGAGTTGTACAGAAGTGCGCTATGCAAATGCTATTCATTATTATTATTATTGTTATCAACTCATGAGAAAAACTTAAACAGACGATTCGTGGACATTCTCCGTGCTACTTTTTATCCCGACACAAAGCGTACAGGTCTGCTGGTAACACTTACACTACTGAACAATGACAGCTATGGGTCGCGTGAATTTGAGGGGATAGCGGAGTGAGTGTTTCTCTCTTTCTCTCTCTCTAACTTTCTCTCTCTCTCTCTCTTCTCTCTCTCTCTCTCTCTCTCTCTCTCTCTCTCTCTCTCTCTCACACACACACACACACACACACACTCTCTCTCTCTCTCTCTCTCTCTCTCTCTCTCTCTCTCTCTCTCTCTCTCTCTCTCTCTCCCTCCCTTCCTTCCTCCCTCCCTCCCTCCCTCCCTCCATCTAGGCTACAAAGAAGAGTGTTAAAGAATATTAACCTCTACATCCACTCTTAACTCTTTTTTTCACATAACACCCCCTCCCAGCCTCCAGCCCCAGGCCCACAGGGGAGCGCGAAGAACCATACTGGAAGCAATGGGTGTCACTGCGTGACTGGAGGGGTGGGGTGTCGGCCCCCGGGGGGCGGGGGAGACGCTCCCACCCCCAGGCGCTGATGGAGCAGGCTGCCCTGGGCGTGGGGGATTTCGCCCTACGTCTGTACCGTTCCTTGGCCTTCAGAAAAACCAACCTGCTGCTGCCCCCCCTTGCCCTCTACACCGCACTGGCTGCCACGATGACTGCTGCAAGGTACGACTGCATGCGTGGTAACTCCGCCAAGGAGGTTATGCTTTTCATTGGTGTTGTGACAGTTGAAGAGAGAGGGCTGGTTCGGGTACGGGTGCGATAGTGCATGTATGTGTGGATAGGTGTGTGTGTGTTTGTGTGTGTGTGTGTGTGTGTGTGTGTGTGTGTGTGTGTGTGTGTGTGTGTGTGTGTGTGTGTGAGAGAGAGAGAGAGAGAGAGAGAGAGAGAGAGAGAGAGAGAGAGTGGGTTGGTGGGTGGGTGAGAGTGTGAGTGAGTGAGTGAGTGAGTGAGTGAATGAGTGAGTGAGTGAGTGAGTGAGTGAGTGAGTGAGTGAGTGAGTGAGTGAGTGAGTGAGTGAGTGAGTGAGTGAGTGAGTGAGTGAGTGAGTGAGTGAGTGAGTGAGTGAGTGAGTGAGTGAGGGTGAGTGGGGGGGGGAGGGTGGGTGGAGGTGGGTGGTTGGGTGCGGGGGTGGATGGGTGGGGGGGGGGGGTGGGTGGTGAGTGGGTGGGTGAGTGAGTGAGTGAGTGACGTGAGTGAGTGAGTGAGTGAGTGAGTGAGTGAGTGAGAGTGAGTGAGTGAGTGAGTGAGTGAGTGAGTGGGTGTGTAGGTGTGTGGGTGTGTAGGTGTGTGGGCGGGCGGGCGGGTGGGCGGACGGGCGGGCGGGAGGGCGAGTGAGGTGAGTGGGGTGTGTGTGTGTGTGTGAGCGAGCGAGTGAGAAGTGAGGGGTGGGTGGGTGAGTGAGCGGTCGGGCGGGTGGTTGGGCGGGCGGACGGGCGGGTGGGTGGATGAGTGAGCGAGCGAGCGAGTGGGTGAGTGAGTGAATGGGTGAGTGAATGATCGAGTAAATGAATGAGGAATCGAGTGAATGAGTGAGTGATCGAGTGAATGATCGAGTGATTGAGCGAGTGAGTGAGTGAGTGACTGATCGAGTGAGTGAACGAGTAAGTGATCGAATGAGTAACCGATTGAGTGACCGAGTGAGTGAGCGAGCGAGTTAGTGAGAGTGAGTGTATGTGCGCGTACGCGTAAGGTTGATTTGGGGAGGGGATAGAGAGAGAGAGAGAGAGAGAGAGAGAGAGAGAGAGAGAATAGGGGAGAGAGAGAGAGAGAGAGAGAGAGAGAGAGAGAGAGAGAGAGAGGGAGAGACTTCTTCTTCAGACTTTATTTTGTCAGGCATGTGTACGATACGGTACATCAA
>JAWQFJ010001840.1:0-7500 GCA_034096865.1 Theodoxus fluviatilis | reverse complement strand
CACATTGACTGTTGTGATACCAATGAGAGGAGAGATTTGCTTTCTGGGAACTGATCGTTCCGTAGATAAGTGTCAGTCTTACACCGATGCGAAGCAACGTGTCTTCGCAGTAGTTCGACCCCTTCTAGATGAAAACAGCTGCAGAGAATCCAAATACAAGGGGCATAACTCTATACACTCAACGCGTAGGTCACGCCACGTTGTGATGAAAGATTTGCCTGTTTAAACTCGAATGCAAATCCTTCCCGCCATCCTCCACAGACACTTTTCACCTCTATTCAAGCACGGACATTACTGTACTGTGTGCCCTCAGCCTTTTCACCCAAGGAAAGGCAGCTAACTAAAGAGGCTCGACCAGATATCCTATTTGCTGTATTGCGACGTTTTAGAGAGAGCGTGCAGGAAACCACGCGTTGGTATATATACTAGCGCTCGCGGCAACAAACACGACAGCAGTCCCTTGTATTTCTTACCCATTGCAATCTAATTTGGATTTGTGAATTGCTCTTATAATAAAGTTCTTATATTAATTTACAAAATAAGCAACTGATTGTCTTGTTTCGTTGATGATAGGCAATGATGTGTGCAACTTTATCTATCTGTATCTGTGTCTACCCGTGTTTGTGTCTGCCTTCCCTGCCTGCCAGTTTGTCAGTCTGTGTGTGTGTGTGTGTGTGTGTGTGTGTGTGTGTGTGTGTGTGTGCGCGCGCGCGCGCGCGCGTGGTTTCATATGAGCATGAGCATGCGTGCGTGTGCATGTACGGGCGATGTTCTTGCATGCCAGTGCGTATTTGTATGCGCACGCGCGAGTGAGTACAACGTGCCCACGAGTGTGCATGCTGCCATTTTAAATGTAAGATATGCTCATGGAAGCTAATGGATAAGATACAAACAGATTGTAAAAAGTACATCGCAGTGTGGACATTGTAATACTCGGCCGGTACTTGTTACTCATATCACGATCAAAATGCAGCGAGGAAGTGATAACATAACGGATCAAAGCACTACTTCAACATAAGACTAAATCCTCAAGGGATACACAGTAGCAAACAGGGCAGAAGACATGTCATGTTCGAATGGAAAACTGCAGACTGAAAGGACAACCCCAAAATAAACAGCACCCGAAGATAAGAAGAGGCCAAAGTTCCCATTGTTGGTCTGAGTTTTCTTTGCAAATGAAGAGAACATTAATTTCAGACTGAACAAAAGAAATCTAACTCCTTTTCTCGCTATCATCGCAGGGTTTCAACACAACAACACTTACAAAGGACAGATAGTCAAAAGGAGAAGGGTGGCCATTCTGCAATCGTGCTTCACACTGATGACGACGACTACCAGCAGCCCAAAAAATTTCTCAGGTGTAATTAAAACACGATTGGTTCTGCGGGTCTCGGCATTTTCATTTCCGGGCAAAGTAGTAGGTCGGACGCATGAAAGCTTTAATTCCCGTGGAAAAAAGGCTGCGACAGATGTGCGACCCGAGGTGTCTGATCGAAGCGCGAGGCCCTCGCGTCGATAGCGTTGCATTTGTGGCCGTGCTGCACGACGCGAGGCGGAGAAATTATAATTATCGTCTGTCGCGCCGTCGCCATCTCCGGCTGATGCAAGGCACGTGTGCGGCTGCATTACAAATAAGGTGCTCGCCACTTTGACACAGCAGGAATTTTACGGTAAGAATTTTCTTTCTGACAATGTTGTTGTTGTTCAAGCCAGTGTTACGGCTACAACATTCGCATCCGATTCCTTGCACTGACTAAATTTATTGCTCGGACAAACGACATACAAAGATAGGGCATCGAAAGAAAACGCAGTCCAGTGTAGTGGTAGCTTTGCCAGTAGTTGTAGTCGGACCTCGGTTACTGTCTTTGCGTGGGAGACGTACTACACTAACAACTTGACAGCAAGCTCCGTGGCGCACGGTGGGGCCGGGTACATAATGCATGAGCCTCCCCGAAAAAGAAACAATTTTATTTCACTACTACAGTTTCAACCATGTTCGAAGACGGCAAAACTTGTCTCGATGAGAGAAATGCATTTGATTCCACCCATCAGTATAAAAGCATACCTGCGTCATTCGGCAGTAACCGCGAAATCCACATCACTGTCTTCCGTTTCTCCAACGACTGATGATACGGGAGTATGAGATGCTCCCATTGACTAAATAGCAACTATTGTGTCAGAGAAACAACAGATTTAGAGCATGCTCGAAATCATGAATGAGTCGAGATATTGTATACAGATGACAAAGTTCTTCTTAATAAAACTGCTCATACACGATGACATCTTCATCTTGGATACAGATGTTGATTCACATACGTGAGTGCGTTGCTCTTCAGTCTTGCCCACAACTTCTAGCAATGTGCTGTTACTACCGTACTGCCGGTCCCCAAACCACAGCTCACTATATAACCAACGTTACCTCTCTGTCAGACTGTCTTCTATTGAACCAGCGCTATCAGCACCACCTTACTACATGTATTACCACCACTACCAATATATAGCACCACAACCATTGCCCCAAATCGCTATCTCAATTCTCACCATTACAATTACTATCGCTATCGCAACTGCTACAGCCATCACAACCACTACCACCACCACAATTATCACAACCACCACCACAATTATCACAACCACTACCATCATCCGACCATAACAACCATAACAACCACCGTCACAATCACCACGTCTACCACAATTACCACTAAAACCACAAACGCCGCTACCAGCTCTACCGCCACAACTACTGCCACCACCAACACAACCGAGCTGAGATTTGACACTATTTGCCTCGCCATCAGTATTATCCTACCACAGCACATTCTAGTTCACTAGAGACTTCGCCTACCGGCGAAAGTGTCTCTAACACAGCTGACATCACGTATTGGAAGGATTCCGTCCCAAATGTAAATGTGGGTCACACAAGAGGCTTGCGGGATAGTCAATCTGTTCCCTGACATGCCGTTAAACACGACTAGCCGTGCACAACCGTTCCCACGATATGCAACTCAGTATCCCCCACCCCCCACCCCCCACCCCCGACATTTCTCACGCCATCAGCACTGTTTCTACTTCTAAATCAACGGAGTTCACCACCTCTGTTACCATCAATGCAATTGATTCCACATCCGAACCCGAGACTACCTCAGCACTAGCGAACCCATGCGGGAGAGGAAACCTGGAGGAACGCTGCCATTCAGTCTTTACCATTGTCTCTTCCTGCAGATGGTGGACCGCTGTCTCATTCTCTACGCGCTCTGCTTCGCATATGGCCTGAGTGAATGCAGTGGAGGTACGTTGTGCAACAAATCGCGGGGACAGTGTAGGTGGGGATAGGGAGAGAGCTGTTGAGGAGGTGGTGAATGGGTTTTTTCTATGGGGTGGGGGGTTTGACGATCTCTCTCTCTCTCTCTCTCTCTCTCTCTCTCTCTCTCTCTGTCTCTCTGTCTCTCTCTCTCTCTTTCTCTCTCTCTCTCTCTCTCTCTGTATGTGTGAATGTGTATTTTTAAATTTATTTAATTTCTTTGTTTTTAATGTAATATGTTATGTAATACTCGTTTGAGAAAGCGCGACCAACAACCTCATGCGAGAGACCGAAATCGCAGTGTTTGGTCTAGTCTGACACTACACGAAACAGGTAGAAATGGCTGTTTCATGTTCAAGCGGCAAACCTGGGTCACCCAAGTGCATTTGTACCCAAAAGTCACGTGGGACAGAGCGAAGTGAACGACCTTTCTCGCGCTATTGTACATCTGTGGTGCGCTCAAGATAGACGCTACGGAGCGAGCAGTACGTGAGCAATGCGCATACCAGTCAGTCAGCGAGAGTGACAAAACACCAACCAGTGAATAAGAGTGGAAAAACGTGATCGGTCAACCTGAACGACAAAATTCCGAGTACGTAACGACCCGGTGCGCCACGTGTCGATCCTGAACGCGCCCCTGGTCATTGACACCTACCGACAAATGACATGTTTTTGCCCGCAACAGTTGCCACTATTGAATGGAGGCACGACACGCATTCGTCTGATTAAGGTTCTAGGACATTTATTTCACAGTCATTGATTTCTCCCCGGTCACTTCATCCCCGTTATTTCTACCGCGGTCAATTTTATCCCCTGTATGACATTTCTCCTCCGAAGTCATGACGTCACCAGACAATTCATCCCTGTATATTATTTTTCCCCTCCCTTTTTCCTGCTTCTGAATGAATGTCTCAATGTAAGGGTTGCTGCACAGATGTAGGAATTGTATCATGTTTTCAGTGTGATCCAAAAGCTGAAGTGATTCATACAAAGTTTTAAAAATCATAGTTTTCAAGGATAGAATGATCATCTCAGTTCTGCGAGTATGTAAAAACTGCGCAACATTTAAGTTATTCCATGAAATTTTTCACGGTAAGAATATTTAAAACGCATACAGATTTTGCAACTGATCGGAAGAAGGATATATAAGCTGAGAAGAGGTAGATCCTTTAGGATGGGAATGCGATGGAATGATAGGGTTGAAATGATGAATAGAAAACTTGAAGTGGAAAAAGTACGAGGGTGAAATGACCTCTGGGCAGAAATTGTCGCAGGAAAGAAATTGATCGGGGGATAAGTGCTCCTGGGAAAATTTACCCCGGGAAGAAATGACCCCGGGGAGAAATAATTCGGGGGAGAAGAGACAAGAGGAAAGTGTTCAGACACTTTCGCTGACATTGTGACATACACTTGCGGCAGAGATCAATTCGTTGGGAAGCTAGGACAACGCAACCTCAACGACTTGGAGTTTACTTACATTCTCATTTGTTTAAATGCACACTTTGGGGACTTCTTTGGCTTCGATAAACGCGATGTAATGTCGAAAATTTGTGTGGTTATTGATAAGCGGTCGTTGCTAAGGATCACATATTCACGCGAGCAAGAGCGCAGACTTCACGAATGCGTACTTGCAGTGGTCCGCTGCAGAAAAAAAGTGGCGCAAACATTCATGTTTTGTGAATATAGTCTGCAGACACCAAAAGGGCTTAGCCTCCTAGTTGGCGAAAAAGTTCTCTCGAGCCAGCCAGGGCAAGGCGAGCAGGGGCAAGGGCTTAAGGCAACTTCCAATCATCAATTGGCAAGGCGGGTCCGCAACAACATGACTGCGTTCAGGCAGAGTTGGTGAAGAAGTCGCTGTTACACGAAGAAACTGACAATACAGACATCAGCAGTTTTCCACTTGACTGAAAATACTGTGGTGACGTCTCGAATGGCACGGAAACTTTGTCAAAGAGAAGAAAGCAACCCGGATGCACATACAGACAATTTAGTCGTAAGTGTTGCGCCTCGATGAACTCTTGATCAATTCAAGGGACGCAATTTAGAGAGCTTACATTTATGGCGTACTGACGCTCCTTCATGTGTACTACGATTACATAATTTTCGACAATGTTTGTCTAGAAATGAACTACTTACATTCTTCTCAAAATATAAAATTAATGAACGTTTTACCAGTAAATATTTCCGTTTGTGCATGGTTCCATTCTCGGACAGTGACTCGCACACTACAGGCACTGTTCTCTGTCAATATCAACTCTATTCTCATGGTTTCCGTCATTTTGAATTTTCCCTCGAGCCTCGGCTAAGTAACGACAAAGTTTCCTTGCCAAACCTCGCACCTTTGTGAGAACGAGGAATTGTAGGCAACGCTCTCTCCTCGCGATTTCCTTGCGTTCCTTGACAATCCTCGTGCGATGCTAGCGAAAGCGGCGCGCCTCATGTCTATAGGGTGCAATATTAGCTACTAATTGATGGAAGGCACAGATCGATCATTCACAGATTGCGGCATTTGCTGCGCAACGCGTAGACATGTATCGACCGTGACATTGTGTTGAATCGTGGTGACCACGATAAGTTTCAAAGGAGTAAAATGCAATCATATACTACGATGTATATGTCAGATCAAAAGAGTCACCTACTGCCTGTAAAATGTGTTACTGGAAGTTATCTGGTTGAGGGCAAAGCATTTGAACAAGCACATATGGATGTGGATAACATTTTTCAAGAGTTGACGGTACGGTATTGCTGACGTCACTGTTTTGTGGTGTTCTCTTTTGTTTTCCCATCCTATTCGATCTCAGTGTGTTCATTTGATTAAAATGAACTGTGTGTATAATGGAGAAAAAACTTCTCATGATATGGTCCTTAGATGGGTTATGATTCAGTATAGCTCAATACTGTTCAGCATTTTAACAATAAATCCTTGATCACTTTTTCAAAACTCTTGCCCGAAACAAGGCAGTTCAAAGTTTATACCATCAATGTTCACGTCAGAGACCAGCAGCAGAACTCTTTAACGAAAAAGAAATGGATTAGTATAATGCCAGGTCAAACGAACTTACCCATTACTTGTAACTAGGAGACAGAAGATGTTTGATAACATTTGGCTTTCCGGTAGGCATTCTTGCTTTTCTGTGTTCATTCCTTATTTCCTAAGTGCGAAAAAAACCAAACGCGCAGCGGAGTGTATGACGAAATTGCAAGGAGTCGCAGCCCCTTCATGAACAACAAACAGCCGGAGCCACGTGATGCTCTCTACGTCACCTGAAACCACCGGCTGCTTGGCTTTTGTGCCCTACTCCAGCAAACTTTAACCCCGTTTGGGCTTGGGAATAAAAATAGACCCACCGGGTCTTCCCCTGAGCGATTGGTAAAAGGCGAATGGCTGGGCAAATCCAGACGACTAGCTCTTTAACCGGCTTAAGAGACTTCGTAGTCAATGGCCTTGCATAACCTACAAAGGCCGAAAAACTCGATCATTCATTCATTCATTCATTCATTCATTCATTCATTCACTCCATTCATGCATTCATTTATTCGTTCACTCATTCATTCATTTATTCATTCCAGTAGCTCCGCCTGGGGCGGCCTCGAACAGCTAAACAAGCTACTGGGTGTCTACGGGACCGGATTAAGTAGAAAGATATGGACGTCTACTAGAGAGTTCTGAGGAATAGGGTGATACTGACTGCAGGACTTATGCATCACAGAGACAGCAATGCAAGGAAGCAAACACCTGCAGATGACGAGGAGGAAGTAAACAGATATTGTTTCAATGCCTGTTCGATGCGTTGTCGAGGGAAGGTTCATGAACAGTGTTTTTGATGGAGACCACACTGCCCTGTGTGAGCGTGAGACATGTCGATGTTTCTCTTTCTCAGAGAGCTTATCAGAGCGGTATCAGGAACTGCTATGGACAGACTGGGGCCAGAAACCCGTCGGATCGGCGTCCGCCATCCCGGTAGGTCAGCAGGTCTTAAAATGCATCATGTATGATCAACATTGACATGTAAATGCACACCTTGAATTTTATAATTGCAATGAGTACTACAAATCAGTCATTTAAATCTATGAAGCAAACAAATACACGTGCACAGATTGACACTTGTGCGCGCCCAATACAACCCCACACGTCTAACCCATCTCATCCCTCGCTAAATTCGATAACATCACTGTAATGTATAGGTTAATCACCC
>JAWQFJ010001839.1:81676-86734 GCA_034096865.1 Theodoxus fluviatilis | reverse complement strand
GACATTGCAAAGAGACGAGCACAACACATATTACCTACATGCATGCGGACGCACATACGAGATTACGCATGCAGACATGTACACAGACATGCATTCGCACACATACAATTAGGCCTACATGCTTGCATACACACTTTCATGATATGCAGACAGTACAGCAATTTTTTCTTATGAAGTTGTACCCTTTACTTACGTCTTTTCCTCATTGCTGTCTTTAAACAGATGCTTGTCGTTCTGCAAGGGAAGGGAGGCAACACTGTTATAATGATTACCTCCCTTATCTCCAGTATCCTTCGTTTCACTGTTTATGCTCATTCAGAATACGATGTTGATGCATACATCATACTCTTTTATGTAAAAACTAAGAAGGGACATAATTGAAGCCATGCTTCTTATCTGGGGCAGTATTTAATTTGTTACTCTTCTTTTTTTAAAGAACATGTTTGGAACAATGATCATTATCTCGCACAATATTTCACCTTAATGTTCTAATCAATGGGTACCTTGTGCCTCTTTCATTACCCTGGTTCTGATATATACCATGGGCACTCACACACGTCATGGCAGAGGAAGGCTGTATCATCGGAAAAACCATAACGCGATCTTTGTTCACAAAAAATATTAAAATCTGTTGTCCCAACACCAGTGCGATTTGAGCTGACGAGATACACTTTGCAGTGTTACTGGTATAAGTAGCAATACCTTCTTTCATATTACCCTCAGCGTTGTTTCGCTGCGGTAAACAAACAAAATGACAAAAACGTCCATAGCGAGAAGTAGATACTATTGTGACAACACGAACTCGCGCATGAAAAAGCTTGGTGTGTTGTTTTTTTACGGCCAAATGAAAAATAGCGACTGTGCAAAACAATTTCACACACATAGAACTTTTTATGAATTGTTTTTCAATGCATTTCTATGTTTAATCGTTTATCATTCGTAAATCTGCAAACAGTACAACTTGGGCGAGCTCAAGTGTATCTTTGAATATCCAAGTGTGACAAGGTGCACTTTTATGCCACTGTGACCCATCACCAGTTTTGTTCTTTTAGTGTTAGTTTTGTTTTAACATGAGTAAACTAAAAATTGTTATCAGGTATAATTATTTCCCCGTACCAAGCGCCGTCAAGCACGTGCTCCCCGTGCCACTTCCTGCAGTCTTCCAGGACTCAGACGACCTCGGATGTCAAGCTTCGGCTCTCCGATATCCCGCCAACCTGCTGGCTTCTACCTTTTTTTCGCCCCACCCCTGTCCAGTTGCGATGTTCTCGCCCTCCGCTGTTGTCGCCGCCTGTGCCCCGTGCCGCATGCCCCATGCACTCGAGTGGTGTGAACTCTGATCACAGGGCTTATTCAAGGCATGGTCGCGTGTAGACTTTCTCTGCACTGGTGAAAGAGCCTGCTTGGCTCCGAGAGCTATTTTTGGACGAGGATCTCTTTGCTTCTTTTTTTTCTATGTGCAATCAAGGCACTCTTTCCTTCTGACGTCATCCATGACATCATTAAACTGACCATGTGAATGAGTCTGCCATTGTGCTTTTGTATAACCGTGTTAGTATAAGATTAAATTGTAATACTGTGAAAGCCTATTTCTATTTGTTTTTTTCAAAACATATCGAATCTATCCCCTTTTCAACCTCTCCCTATTTTCATATTTCGTTTCCTCCGTGCACTCGGTTACACAAGCTTAGCCTTAGCATTTAAAGGCTCATAGGCCCGCATTGGGCAACTTCACATGGATGGACTGACTGGGTGGGGCTCCTCCCATCAGGTAAATCCAAATCCGATGGTCAGTTTTGAAGACTTTAATTAGTTCACTTGTCACTTAACAGCAAACGAAATCCACGGGGCACCAGTGTCTTGGCATTAGTGCTTGCTCTCACCTCCAAACATAATTCACCCACTAAACTCAACTCTAGAGGACTACTTCATTTGGAGGACTCGTTGCACTGCAGTATTCTGTTGTTGTGTTCGCTGGATTATTGCTGCACACACTATCAGAGAACCTGGAAAATTCTAAAATGATCAAAAAATGCCCAGCACTTTACAGCACAAGACACTAGGGCCATGCACATACTGTTCATTAATGCATCTCCAAATCCACAGGGAGCTATGGATCTAGTGTGTCCTTGCAGCTGCATTACCACAGAGAGAACTAGACACCTAATAATAAATTGATCAATGTAGGATGCACTTACCGGCATAAAGGATTCATCAGCTCGAGAGATGTGCTTATCGTGACAGTTAAATCGTTCGTCCAAACCTCTAGACATCGTGAACTTTGTGTTGATGTCTTCAGTCAACTGCAAGAGGCCCATATCGTGTCAGTGACACACAATCATCAAAACAACAGGAAAGAATCGTCTTCATAGCCATTTCCACATTACCCCAGCACCGCGACTTCTGATTCCAGTAGAGCTTTTCAACATGGCATGGTAAAATTGTGCATTAGACATGCTGAATGATACTTCATTCGCGTTAGATCGTGTATGCTCTTTGGTCAATGTTTGATCCTCATAATAGCAATGATGGCTGTCTGTCTGGCTTTCGCTTTCATAGTCCATGGCGCTAACGCGTTAGCACAGTGAACATTCCCTCCCTATATTTCACCTGTGCCTGCGGCCAGAGCAAGGGAGTGCATGGCATTAGGCTACTCACAAAAATGTCCTCTTTTGGTAGACTTGGCGCTCAGGACATTTCCCTCTGTGCTTGATCCACTCAGAGGCTCACCTGTCCAGGTAGACGTAGATGCAAACCTTGCAGTGCTTGCTCTTCCCTGTGTGTATTCCTCTTGGGCGCCATCCATTGTTGACGTCATCCTCATGACGTCATCAATTGAAAATGTTCATGGAGACGAAGATGGAGGTCCATTCATAAAACCTGTCAAAGGGTTAGCACTCATAGCAGTTCATGTCAAGTGACCGGTATTATTTCACATAAAAGCTTCCATCAACACACCATTACAACAGAAACATTCCTTGAAGGCACGATTAAAACTGCTTTGGAGAAGGCATGCAGATGGCTCAAGCCAGGGATTGAAGAGGGTCGTAGTGTCAGATACAGATATATATATATATATATATATATATATATATATATATATATATAACACATGCCCTTTTTCATTCACGATGCTAAATAGCATTCTGTGTCACAGAGACTATCTTGGTAGTCCCTGTGACACAGAATGGCTAAACACAGGTTGAGGCAATCATTGTGATCTACTGAAATCCAAAATCGCATGTTCTTATTCCCTACTTCACGCCACATACTGGTGGCCTTCTGCTCTTCATAGGCTACTATCCCATCCCAGCGAGGCCCACAACAATGATTCTATCAGAGCATGGTAACTTGTATTGTCTCAAGGGAGACAGACCCTTTAGAATAAACATTTTATGTGAAGGTGCTCGACTGTCCTGGAACATGGTGGCATCCTCCGAGTGTGCGCCGAGCCTCTCCGCATTGTCGTTGCCTGGTTATGTATGTCACGTAGCCAGGGCGCGACAGAGATTGATGGGTCACATGACTTTGTTTG
This sequence comes from Theodoxus fluviatilis, assembly GCA_034096865.1. Classification (NCBI taxonomy): domain Eukaryota; kingdom Metazoa; phylum Mollusca; class Gastropoda; order Cycloneritida; family Neritidae; genus Theodoxus; species Theodoxus fluviatilis. Next base: position 83,199 of record JAWQFJ010001839.1, on the reverse strand, counting down.
GGCAGTATGGATACGGCCTGGTCCATTCTCATTCGTGCTCGATTGTTCTAGAAATCACCCAAAAAGTATCAAAGGCGTGAGTGCGGACGTGAGAGAGAGAGAGAGAGAGAGAGAGAGAGAGAGAGAGAGAGAGAGAGAGAGAGAGAGAGAGAGAGAGAGAGAGAGAGAGAGCACACAAGACAGAGAAAAAGTGAGAGTCTAAGATGCGTGAGTGCAAAAAGTTCTCCATTAGGAAAGATTGTGTCCTTCGAGAATCCAGTCTCAAGAGTGAAGTTGTTATGGTAATGATGATTATTAATTTCGTCACTGTGTATCATCGACCAGTGCATGAACAAAGTGTTTTTCGAAAACAACCACTGGATTTTGTGAACTTCGACGTCCCGGCGCAAGCTAGGAGAACCCCCATACAAAAAGAACTTTCCAAAGGAGACAAGTCACAACACATTCATTTTTGGCGCACGTGTGATATGTGCATTAAATAAAAACCGCTGGCGCTGAACCTCCATCAGGTTTTGGCATTAAAAATAAATAAAAAGATCGGGTTCGAACCCGCAACCTCTCGAGAAAAGAGGGGGGAAAAGTAAGGTTCGAACCCGCAACCTCTCACGTGTACAACAACGGGTGGGGTGGCTCTCTCTCTCTCTCTCTCGAATACCATACACACATTTAAAAAAAAAGAAGCTTCTGTGCGGAATCGAACTACCAAGCATGTCCCAGCGACAAAAAAATATTCGACACGCGTACCGAGTGAGCTAATCCATAAAGCTGTGAGGACCTCCAGTAAACCTGGAAGGATAAAAAAATCCTTCTTTCTCCTTTACCAATGTCCAATCTCCTCGAAATTACGCCACGTTATTCGACGTCAAATGATCACGCCACACATGCCAAAACTTCCCTTGAGTCAGGACAGAGTTCCGTCCCTTGCCTTTTTTGCAACACCAAAACGTAAAAAAATCACTTTCTTGTCAAACCTCGATTCTGAAAATTTGAAACATTCAATCGGACCTAACTTCTAACCCCCAACCCACAGGAGGAGGAGAGGGGAAGGGGTAGGGGGAATGTTTCAAAGAGGCGAGGCAAGTAGAAGAACAGAAGTTTCCTTCTTTGAGTGTCAAGGATTTCTTGCATTTTCCCCCGAGGCTTTGGTGTTCTGAAGAGATGCCTCATACAGACTCACAGACTCTTCAAGCAGTCTGATCCCAAAGGCCATCCTGATTCATCATGTCTTACTTTTCATGAGAAAGCTGCCGTAAGAATGGTCACAGGAAGACTCCCCAGAAGTTGGAGAAGTTAATGGGAAATAAAGAAAATGAGGAATAGGAGCATTTGTCAAAAGCGAGAAGATTTGATAGCAGTTTCCTTTTCAATCATCTTCAGGTTCACGCAGGACGAACAAATCAGACTTGTGCGTTTTCAATGTCCTGTCGAAAGAAAACTCATGAAATTGACAGCAATGGTGTCATTAAGTCGCCCGACGCGAAGGTCCTTTGGAATAACGAAATTGAGCACAAAAGGAAAATGAA
>JAWQFJ010001839.1:74176-76676 GCA_034096865.1 Theodoxus fluviatilis | reverse complement strand
CTTTCATTGTGTTTTATTGTTGTAAATCTTCATAATAGTAGAGGCTAGATTGAATATAAATCAAGTTTCTCTTTCAGTGATAATGCTTATACGTAAATAGTGGGTTTCCTGAGTTTTGTTGGGTGGGGAAGATGGGACAGTACACAGTCCTTTTTTTGTCTTTTTTTTCCACTACAGGAAAAAAAGGTTAGGGTCAACAGAAATAAACAGGGTCTGTCGGGTTACCATAACAACAACGATATGTATAGTTTTGCCTTAGTTGATAACTACCACTCGAGGCATCTGGAAGGCAGCTTTTCAGGAAGCATGACAGAAAGCCAGACCACACACAGCAGCAGTTGTGTAAGGGAGTTGTATAAAGCTGCCTCATAAATAAAGCCTGACTGACTGGGTCAAGCCTGGAGTGCCACCCCTTGTTCAGTGTTGGAAAAGAGGTGCTTCCCTCTTAACTCAGTAGCCCTTCCTCTCCACACACAGGCTTCACACACAGGCTCCAGTCCTTCCTCTCCACACATAGGCTTCACACACAGGCTCCAGTCCTTCCTCTCCACACACAGGCTTCACACACAGGCTCCAGTCCTTCCTCTCCACACACAGGCTTCACACACAGGCTCCAGTCCTTCCTCTCCACACACAGGCTCCACACACTGGCTCCAGTCCTTCCTCTCCACACACAGGCTCCACACACTGGCTCCAGTCCTTCCTCTCCTCACACAGGCTTCACACACAGGCTCCAAGTTTTTTGCTACTGTCTGTGTCAGTGTGAAGTAAGCCCCAAAGTGCTGAATTGATTATAGTGACAGGGATTTGTTTCAGTATACTGCTACCACATTAAAATTATTTTTTTAAAGTTTTCATATAGAATTAGCAGATTGAATAAATGAATGAGCATATTTGCATTCTTAGATCTATATGTTTACATATTTTATACATAGGATTGTTACCTCCAACATTGTGGTTATTTTTTCAGTTGTTAGTTAGTTAGTTCATGAGTTTATTTCTTAATTATTTACTAAAAAATTTCTAAACAGATTCTGATGAAATTTGATGCAAGGTCAGGGTTTCACCCTAGGAATGGTCCATGGAAATGTTTAGGTTATCTGTCATATTTCAGTTGTATGTTTGTGTCCTTTGGGGTTCTTTCCCTTCTTGTCTGGATTTTAAAAACATTTATTGCAGATGATAAGTTATGTGTGCACAAAGTCAATTTTGGTAAAAGACAACAAACATGTAAGCATGGTGTGTGGTATCAGTATGCAATTTTAAATTAAACATTTGTCTTATAAAATGATGTTGAAATTGCCTGCATGAAAGATTTTCCTCTGTATAAGAATAAGAAAATCCTTGTACATAGTGAGATTCTTTTCTAGTAAAGTAATGGAACTCAGAAAACCACACATGCATGCATGCATGCACACACACACGAAGACAACACCCCCCCCCCACCCCTCACCCCCACCCCCCCACCCCCAACACACACACACACACACACACACACACACACACACACACACACACACACACACACACACACACACACACACACACACACACACACACACACACACAGATGGAAGGGAGTGACGTTATCCCCTATCGGTGTAGGTGAGAGGTGGGTGCCCACATTTGAGGAAATGGAAAAAGAGAAGACAAAGGAAGATTAGGCACACAAACAAGAAGTTGTTGTTACAGTAATCCAACCAACCCATTTTTTCTGCCAACCCTTAACTGTTTTTTTGATCATGCAAAATACTTTTTAAAAATGAAGATAATCAACTAACTAACTGTGTGCTGTCCCATCTTCCCTGCCCTATGAGCATGTAGGGAATCCCCTATTTAAGTTTATAAAAGTGTTTTCATTGAAAGAAAGTTTGGCTTATGTTCTATCAGATCTGTTTTAAGAGGAAAAAAACCCCCACAAGTCTAGGCAGACCTTCCAGCCCCCTTTTCCCCCATGTTACCTTAACCACAACTTTTTTTATCACTTGCTGTGAATTAGTAATGATTATAATTAATCAGAACAGGATTGACATTCTGTATATTTTGCTATGTCCATCAACTTCTGTCACGTAGTGGCAAATTGTTGTTTCAATGCAAAGACATTAATATTTCATAGACATTATTACTGCTACTGTTCTTCTATTTCTTTTGTCATTCCTTTCTTTAAATACTAACTAATGAGATTGTGGGATCTTCTCTGAGTACACCTATCTCAGTAAAGAACACTTGACTTAGCCCAGGAAAGTATGACTGCATGTATGAATGCTCTTCATGTAGTGATTGGATAAGGTCCCTTTTGCTGAACTAAGCCCAATTCTTTGCTTATTTACCCAGCAGCCTTTGACGGTCTATGAGCACTCAGAATGACACTTCAGCCTTTATGTTGACTCAACAAAGCATCCTCTCACAAACACAAAAAAAACTTTCTCGCTCCTCATGTGTTGGTTTATATCAGATAGCCCAGAAGCACTCTATACCTGGATATTTACACTGCAAACTG
>JAWQFJ010001839.1:69176-71676 GCA_034096865.1 Theodoxus fluviatilis | reverse complement strand
TCATTCTGGAGCTGGTGTCCAACATACATGCTGCCTTACTCCATTGTCAGGAGTTGGAAAGGGAGAAAGTCCAAACAGGAGGGTTTTGTGCAAAGAATTTGATTAAAGATCCAATTGGGTTTGTTTCAAAGGGTGGGCAATCTACTTATGACTCTACAAGTCACCTGTTTTGAAAGCCTGCCCTGTGTTGACGTAGGGGTTTCTGTGCTTCAGTGAGCCAGGCACTCCTGTGGCCTGGCATGGTGCAATAGCAGGCACCAGAGGGTTACTTGTTCCAGCCGTAGCGTGTGCACTTTGGTGTACAGACAAAGAGGTTGACATAGCCTGAGGGAGTAATAGAGAGGCCTGAGAGTTTATTATTGTCCTGTAAAGTAATGTCTAGATAGGATCTGTCTGTGAGTGAGTGTGTGTGAGTGTGTGTGTGTGTGTGTGTGTGTGTGTGTGTGTGTGTGTGTGTGTGTGCTTGCATATGTGTATATGTGCTTGTGTGCATGCGTGTTTCACAGTGTCGTGCAACCCAACTACAGCATGTATGTCTGGGTACCATCCTTGCTTGGGACAGCTTGCTGAACATTTGACACATAAGGCACTGCTCTAGGGAAACCAGGACTGAAGTGAAAGTATTCAAGTATGAACGACTTTTTTAACTCTGAAAAGAGACTCTCACTCTCAGGTTCTTATAATTATGTCATGCCCATTCTTTTGGTTTTTGTGTTTGGGGGATTTAGTGTGAAATTACCAGTTGATATTTCATGATCAGTATACTTTTTTTTAATAGTAGAGAAGATTCACAAGAAACAGTCTTCTCAAACTGTTACAATAATAGCAAATGTACAGTTTGTTCATTTTGATTGACAGTAGTACATGTCAAAATGTGGCTTTTGATTTAAACAAAAACAATGATGATCAGAAGTCTAAGTTTATACTGAGTGGCCTTACAATTTTTTCTTTCTTTATTATACAGCTATATACCTTCACATTTCCTCAATATATATATATATATATATATATATATATATATATATATATATATATATATATATATATATATATATATATATATATATTTATATAAAGAGCAGGATGTATACATGTATACAGCCACCAGGCAACGCCTGTGACTGGCAAACACCTGTAGTCTCAAGTGAAAGGAGGCGTGAGAGAAGGAGAAAGGTTGTATAGAGTGCTGGCTGACTTCACAAAGGGTCTACATAAAAAGCATGGAATACCTCCTGTCTGCAGCCTGCCAGGACTGGGTGCCTATTGGCAGGCTGCCAAGCTGAGTCTCTGTGGTCTCTCTCTTGGTGGATCTGTCCCCAGAGCCCAATAAATTATTGCCAAGGTCTCTCCTGTGTGACTGTGCTGTAAGCCATCCATTGCTACCCATTAGTGGCCAGCATGGGGAGATCAGAGTGGAGAAGGATTGATTATTGATCGTCTGCTTTTCATGCTCACTGCAGCTGTGATAGATCGTTGAAATGTATAGATTTTTTTAATTTATGATTTTATCTACCTCTCCGCAGTATTGGATTTTCTGGGTACAGCAGTCCCCCAGGCTTCTACATGAACAAATATCCAGAGTTGACTATTCGTTGTTTGAATAGAGGTTGGTTAGCCCAAGTAATATCACTCTTCATGAAGTGTGGCTAGCAACTTGCAAGAGGTTTGAGTCATGGCAATGTGGGCTTTGTGCTGCCTTTCATGCACACATAGGTGACTGACTGTGTAAGTATTCTCCAATGAAATGTTCATGAAAAAGTGCCCTTCAGACTGGCCTTCCAAATGAGGAGTGCATGCATAGTTAGTTGCCGATATTTACAATTAGATTATGTTTGAAGTGAATTTTTGTTGTTGTAAAGCCTCCACTGAAGAATTGGAGGATGAAGGGTAGGGTGGGGGTGGAGGTGGGGGGAGATAAACAACTTGATGAACCAGACAAAAAGAGGTGGTGGCTTGATTTGTCTGTGGATTGTGAGCTGAAGATAACATTAAGAACATATTAGACGAGGAGCTAAATGAAAAGGGCCCAATTAACGGAAGAGCTAAATTGATGTTAGCAGTGTATTTGATCTGGTGCAACATGCAAAGCTGTATTTCATGAACTCATTATAGAAACTCAATGTTCAAATATTTTATATATATCATGTGTGTGTGTGTGTGTGTGTGTGTGTGTGTGTGTGTGTGTGTGTGTGTGTGTGTGTGTGTGTGTGTGTGTGTGTGTGTGTGTGTGTGTTTGTTTGTGTGTGCAGTCATTCTTTCACAAGGTACTGTCAAACATGTAAATGGACAAAAGAATGGTATATGTATCAGTGGTGCTGAAAAAGGGTTCTGAGGGTTCTTGTACCAACTTCAGTGAGATGCCAGATGTCCTCAACTCAGATGTCTTTGTAAGAAGAACACATGCCTCCACCATATGCAGTTAATTCTTAGCTGTCTTTGACTTCAACAAGCTTGATCTATTGGCCACAGTTCATGCCAGAAAGCGGAATAATAGCCTGCT
>JAWQFJ010001839.1:46676-64176 GCA_034096865.1 Theodoxus fluviatilis | reverse complement strand
GGTAGAAGTGCGTTATTATGCCATGTTGATTGAACATAAAGGCAATTATTACCAGGTGATCCATGTTTGTTACAGTTTGTAGAGGATGCATTGATGTGTAGAAATGTTGCAAAGTTGATTTTTTTTTAATTTGCTATGAAAGCCCACTATAGATCTTTATATTCTGGCTGTCTTTAGCAGAACGTTCTGTCCCACACCATCCAGATGGGACAATTTTGTATGTTGTCTGCCTCATTGTGTTTCCTTATGTTGTTTCGTGGATTGGGTTTTCGTAACATTGCGAAATTAACTGATGCTGTCATTGGGTGACTCTGTGTCACTTAATTTGTCTGAAGATGACCATTTAAGATGTGGGGCTGTGCAAAAAAGACAATGTTCCTTTCTTCAAGGATATGATGCTCTGTTAACATGACTTAGTGCATAGGATAAGTATATACATACATTCAATTTAGCTGCATACACACACATCTTCCATTGAGAACTGACGCAATGGCAGATCTCTGTTTTTCTTTCTCTGTCTCTGTCACTTTGTCTCTGTCTCTGTCTTATCTGTCAGTCTGTCTCTCTCACTGTCTCTCTCACTATCTCTGTCTCTGCCTTTCTGTCTGTCTGTCTGTCTGTCTGTCTGTCTGTCTGTCTGTCTGTCTGTCTGTCTGTCTGTCTGTCTGTCTGTCTGTCTGTCTGTGTGTCTATCTGTCTGTCTGTTTGTGTGTGTGTCTGTCTGTCTGTCTGTGTGTGTCTGTCTGTCTGTCTGTCTGTCTGTCTGTCTGTCTGTCTGTCTGTCTGTCTGTCTGTCTGTCTGTTTGTCTGTGTCTGTGTGTGTGTGTGTGTGTGTGTGTGTGTGTGTGTGTGTGTGTGTGTGTGTGTGTGTGTGTGTGTGTATGTGTGTGTGTGTGTGTCTTCCTGTCTGTCTGTCTGTGTCTCTGTCTGTCTGTCTGTCTGTCTGTCTGTCTGTCTGTGTCTGTGTGTGTGTGTGTGTGTGTGTGTGTGTGTGTCTTCCTGTCTGTCTGTCTGTGTCTCTGTCTGTGTGTGTGTGTGTCTGTCTGTCTGTCTGTCTGTCTGTCTGTCTGTCTGTCTGTCTGTCTGTCTGTCTGTCTGTCTGTCTGTCTGTCTGTCTGTCTGTCTCCCTCCCTCCCTCCCTCCCTCCCTCCCTCCCTCCCTCCCTCCCCTCCCTCCCTCCCTCCCTCCCTCCCTCCCTCCTTCCCTCCCTCCTATATGTATCACAAAATCTTCCTAAGATACTTATTTGGCTGTCATTATTAAGTTATTTCAACAAATGCTTCTAGAGATGCCATGTGGTCACTGATGTAACCATGTGCATGGGTGGTATAATATGCATCAATGTGTGTGTATGATGGGTGGAATTGAAGCATTCCATTTATAGTTATTCTATTGTGTCTGATAGCATTGTTGTTCTAGGAGTTGTGTAGTTCAATAAATCATTAAATGGTATTGCTTTGTTCACCCTCAGAAGGAATTAGTACCATAATATGTTATTGTTCAGTTTTTCTGATCATGTTGTTTGAATAATGAATATGAAGGTGAAAATCCTCATAAGCAGTGGCTTGAATACCCCAGTCCTCACAAAAAGATAATTATGTCTTTCATACCTAATGGGCAGTTGTTCTCAACACACACAACCTTACCATGCTTCACATATTTATGTCTGACAGCTATGCTGCATGTGAGTGCAGTGCTATAGTCAGAACCCCCCAAAAGTGACATCTCCCACCCCCACGTTCCACTTCAACCTTTACTGTGCATGCTTTGGTGTGTGTGTGTGTGTGTGTGTGTGTGTGTGTGTGTGTGTGTGTGTGCGTGTGTGTGTGTGTGTGTGTATTTGCAGGTGTGATTTTATGTTTGTAATCTGAGGTGATCTGACTGTGGATTAAGAGTAAGAAATCCCTTAATTTAATACTGGGTGCATTTTCAAAGGGTAAACTAGGTTCATAGCCCAAAAGACCATAATTTTCCCATTGTCTGATTGCCTTACAGGGAAATTCAGTAACTCCCTTGCAGAGGGAGGCCAAAGACCTGACAAATATGTGTTTCTATTGCACATCAAGGAGTACCATTGGTCTCTGTCCTCTAACTGTAGCCATGTTCCATTGACAGCTGTGCAGGTAGCAGCACTCCCAGAGCACCATGTCCAGCAGGGACGGCCAACCCAAACTCAAACAGCAGTACTTTGGGGGGCTGCGTGGCCTGTGCTGCCAATGAAGTCAGCAGTGGGGGCAGTGCAGCCTGCCAGCTCTGTCCAGCAGGCAGCTCCTGCTCCAATCAGACCACCATAACCCCCTGCTCCAGTGGCCAGTACTCCCTGTTGGGGGAGACCACTTGCACAGACTGCCCCTCTGGCTACATCTGTAACTCCACAGATGCAGCGCCACAGGTGAGAGCTAGGAGTCCTTATTTAACAGTTGCTTGATGGAGTTTTCATTGAGTCTCTGCCTTGTTCAGTGGTGTCTTTAGGGGATATAATCAGTCATTTTGTTGATGTTATCAGGTTATACTTGTATTAAGAGATTGGAGTCAGGGTGGATTATTCTCTTTCCATATCTCCCCAACTTGTCTTCTGCTGTTATTTTAACTTCAAACAATGTCATGAACACCTCCATTTACTGTGATAGAAAAATGAGTAGCTGTCATGGCAGACTACTATTAGTACTAATACTGTGTAAACTGCACTTGTCCGAAGGACCTTCAAATGGCAGGGTGCCCTTTCCCTGGAACACAACTTGAACTTGTCTATGTCTCTTCACGCAGGCATGTGCAGCAGGAACAGTGCCCAATGCAGGGAAGACAGCATGCGAGAACTGCCAGGCAGGCTCCTACAGAGGTGCTGCAGATCCCGGCTGTATGGGATGCCCCCCAGGTCAGCACTTGCTTGCACAGACACACAATGAATACTGAAGGCTACTTTGAAGTGTGCCGTGGTCTGTTTTGAAGAGGCTTCTTGTTTGATTGCTTGGGAAGCTTGCAATGAATCTTTTTTTTTTGGAAAATTTTGATTAATTGTTATCTAAATGGGAGGCTGTTTTTATTCTTTGTACTACATTTTGTATATCATGGCTTTATGATAATGGTTATATCTCAAGTTCAAACAGATGTTGGTTTTTTCCCCCAATGATGTTATAAAGAGTTTATTAGCTATTCTAATGTTTTTTTGCATGTCATTTTATTGCCTTGTTAACTCATTGCTTACGCAGGGATAGCATTAGGAACTTTACCTGTGTACGCAGTGTTTTTGCAAGTTTTCAAAAAATCACACAAAGTCCAAATTTAGAATAACTGTTTAATGGTTGGTACCACAAGAAAGATAATCATTTGCACTTTCTAGCTGAAGTGCTGGATAGTTACAATATGCAGTAAGAAAATTGGGGAAATTTGTTTTTTAACACCAGGTACATGCAATTTTGATTTTCTTTTTTTTTAACACCTAATGTATTGTAATAATAGTCAAGAGATAAATTTTGCACAACAGTTCTGAAATCAGTATTTCCACATCAAACTATATTGATGAATGATTGACTACAGGATAAAAAAATGCTTGAAAATGATTTTTTTTAAGCAAGTCAGAGAGGGGAAATCAGAAAATATACACTTACTCACTGCAATCTGTCTCTGTTTGAATAGAAGAAAAGTCTCAAATGACCTGAGAGAAAGAAGGCGCCCTACTCAGCATAGTCCTCTTTTGTGTGGTGCAGTTCATTGGAGGAGTAGAGAAGGTTTTCGGCATCCTCTGCATCCGAATCGATGTCAATCTGCTGTAAAAACCGTTTCTATCTCTTCCTCTCTTTCTGACGCGACGGCGACGAAGTCAATTCGTTTTCGCTTTCAGCCACGAAATCGATTCGTCTTCGCTGTCAGCCACCGCTTCATTCTCGTTGACTGGGACTATTTCCGCATCAGAATCATAAAGATCTTCTTCAAAAGTCCAATATCCACCTAGATCTTCAATATCAGACCCTTCTTCCATCCACACTTCTAATACTTCGTCATTTTCATCATCGATCGATCACCTTTCGACAACTCGACGCCATGTCGACAAGCGCATAAACCCGACGTAGGGTGAGCGTAGCTTCTACTACATCTAGCTTTCTCACGGGGACTATACTAAAGAAAAGGTAACTCCAGCGAACACACACTGGACAGAGAATAAAGAGCTGTACGATTTACTTCCCTTGAAACAGACACGGAGATAGGAAAAATGCATTACGGCGACCGCAACACGTACTTGCGCTACGTAGCCAACGGGTGTTGGCGTTATCGCAACACGTCCTTGCGCTGCGTAAGCAATGGGTTAATGCAGGTCGGTGTGGTTTAGTGTGGTATATTATGTATTGATTCTGCAGGAAAGTTAAGTTAAAGAGTGATCCAGGAGTAGATAATATGTATGCAGACTTGTTGAAAAATGTATAAAATCATACATTTATATATGCAATGGTTTTGTATCAGTACAATGTTGCAGCAGTGACTCTTGCATACACCCTTCATGCCTTCCTTTTGTGAAGCTGAAGTAACCCTGGCTGTTAATCTGGTGCAGGCTACATGTGCCCCAGTGCCATGCTGACTGAGCCTATTCGATGTCCTACTGGAGAGTACCAGACTGCTGTGAACTCTACCTCCTGTGACCCCTGCCCTGCAGGCAGGCAGTGTTCTGACCCCACCAGGGCCCAGACCTGTCTGGCAGGACACTACGCTCCTGCTGGTGCCACTAACTGCACTGCATGCCCTACAGGTGAGAGAGCAGTCTGATTGCCTGCTGTTTGGAGACAGAGGTGAACTGGGATTGCAGGGATATTGTCTGGTAAATGGTGATGGAGGATGCAGGAAAGGTTGGGCTGCTGCATCTAACCATAGTAGCTGTGAAAGTTGACGATGAGTGATCTTAAGAGAGAGTGAGGACATTTAAGACTCATTGAGAATAAGTTAACAAGGAAATAATAACTGTATTCTCTTCCAACTTGGGACACTCCCTATAAGCAAATTATGTAGGTTTTCATTGAAATCTTTCTCTAAGTAATCAATGAACTTTTGTTTTGCATTTTTTTCATATGGGAAGATCTGCTCAACCTGTTAGAAACACATCACAAATAACTCTTCTGGATTCTGTGTTTATAGGAGAAAAGAGCCACGCATGAGATGTTGCAAGCTAGACATGAGCACAAACATACTGTGAACATTTTGTGAGAGCCATGTAATGTAGAGATTGAGGATTGCAACATGCAAACACATCTTCAAGGATATAGGAGCGCTCGGATCTTCCAGACTGCATTCTCCCATAATGTGTGATGGGGGGTGGAGGCCATGCTTGATGGTACAAGGGCCCAGGCATGAGGCTGCTTTCCACAACTTAATTGTTACCCATGAGTATAGGAGCTCTTGGCTGGTCCGAGGCCTGATAATAATGGCCTGGACCAACCCAAGATCGTGGTGACAGTGGTCTCTCCCCCAGATGGGATGGGGTCTCTCCCGACCTGCGAACAGTCCCTCCTTATTAAAGAAATGCACGGACCTCAGGGGAGCCAGGCTTGGGATCTGGTGGTGGTGGTCTCAGCCTGTCTCTGGGTTGTGTTTTCCTAATGATAGAAAAAGGCTTATTGCTGCCTTATACTTACTTGAAATTATTCACACCAAGTGTTGCATCAATAGGCATAACAAAGGCAACCGAATGAATATTGCACCATTGCAATCAGATGTCTTAATTTAGAGAAAGTATCAAATTTGTCTCTTGTTTCTAACAATTTAGGCATAGCGCACGAGAACGACAGGAGGGAAAACTGTCCGCGGTCACATGTCAAGTTCAATTAACAAACGATAAGGGAAGGCAGCTCTGAGACCCTCCCAGACTGATAAGCTACATAGTAGGCCGGTCTTACAACATATATAGCATGGGCGTCTGAGACGCAGGATACATGATAGAGGGAGGAGAGAGGGGAACAAATGGCGGGAGGGGGGGGGAGAGTCCATGTAAAGACTTCGGGCTTCACTTCACCCGGTCACAATGGATGAAAGAGTTCACTCTTTTTGGTCTACTCACTTCACCACCAGCTGTTTGGTATACATAGGCTGTTGGGAGCTTCAATTTCACCTTTTATTTTAATTAACATCATTGGTGAATTGTGATAAACATTTCATGACATTTTTCTCCCGATCTGGCAATAACCAACTTTTCATGCTTCCTTGCTGTTTGAAACTACCTAAACAAGTCACTTTTAAATAATTTAGTTGGGAGATATTCCTACTGTTAGCATACTAGACTTCATACATCAGTATTTAAATCCACCACTTACTCTCACCACTCTTTCAAGACTAACTAAATTTGACATGGGTTACTTTGGGTCTCCAGCCTGGACTTTTTGCTGGTTGTTGATGGATTCTGTTCTGACTTGCTTTGCTTGGGGGGTGTGGTTGTACAGGCTACTACAGCAGGGCCAGCTCCAACAACTGCACCATTTGCCCTGAGCGCAAGGATTGTTCGGTTCCTGCCCTCACCACCTCTTCCTTGGCCGACTGCCCCGCTGGCACCTACAGCCATCAAGGAAATGTTGGATGCACGTCCTGTCCCACGGGTACCTACAGCGCCAATGGAGCGACAGACTGTTCTTCATGCCCTGCTGGGAAAAACTGCACAGATCCAGCCCTTCTCAGTGGAAGCTTGCCTGATTGTCCAGCAGGAACCTACAGCACTTTAGGAAGTTCAGGGTGCTCAGCCTGTGCAAGTGGATACTACAGTGGAAATGGTGCGGGATCCTGCACCATCTGTCCTGGGGGCCATGACTGTTCACACCCAGCTATCACAGGATCTCCATCCCAGTGTGCTGCTGGAACGTACAGTCGCCAAGGGGAAGCCGGATGCACTGCCTGTCCAGTGGGATACTACAGCAGCCTAGGTTCTGCCAACTGCACCATCTGTCCAGCTGGCAATAACTGCTCCAATCCAGCTGCCACCCCTAGTCCCTGTAACGCAGGTTATTACAGTCAAGAAGGGCAAGCTGCATGTTCAGCCTGTTCCTCAGGATACCACAGTGCTTCAGGGTCTGCCAGCTGCACCATATGTCCAGCAGGGTATGACTGCTCCAATCCAGCGGTCACTCCGAGTCCATGCAATGCAGGCTATTACAGCCGGAGAGGAGAGACTGCTTGCACTGGTTGTGCCAGTGGGTCCTACAGTCAGGCTGGATCTGCCAACTGCACCATCTGTCCTGCTGGCTATGACTGCTCCAACCCTGCAGTCAGCAGCTCCATGCCCCCACAGTGCCTGGCGGGAACATACAGCTCTGAGGGAGCCTCAGGCTGCACACCCTGTGCTGCAGGTAGCTTTGTCACCACTGCTGCCCTGTGTCCACCACCCGCCTTCAGTCTCCTGTCTCCCACCTAGTGTGCCCTCTGATTTGATTTGAGTTTTGCACTTAAGTGTCTTGGTGTCCTGCACTGAAACCTGTGTGATTCTTGGGTGTTTTATTTGTCTAGTTTATATATAAATATATATATATATATATATATATATATATATATATATATATATATATATATATATATATATATATATATATATATATATATATAAACAGTTGTGCAGATGAATTATGTGCACAGTTTGCTTTTTCACATTTGATTTGACAGGAATTCCTTATTCAGAGTAGAGTAGGGCTATGTGGGAATTGCATTGTTTCCCACTTTATGATTTATTGTGAGTTAACCTGGAATTATGAGTTGCAATTGTTGTGTAGATTTGGCACATGGCACTTAGTTGTGATGCCAGCTTTGTGTCTTAAACACCTCTCAGATATGTGCTGCTGCAGTGCACTGTAGTCTGCTTGACATGATTTATTTGCGTGCTTTACGCAGACAGCTTTGACTCACTGTATGGTGTGGAAAATGGAGCCACGGTGTAACCTTGCAGACTTTGTTGTGTGGCAATGTTTGCAGTTTAACAATCTAACTGGTGTCTATTTCTTTGCTTTTTTGTTGCTTTTGGGGTGTTTTGGTTTTTCTGTTTTTGAGAGATTTTAATTTCTGTTGAATAATGCAACTTGTGAAGTTTGAAGTCTAATAAAGTCTCTGTATTTTTACTTTACTTTTGGAGTGAGTGTGCCTTCCCTGGACTAGTTCATTTCTTTCATTGCTGGATTTGTTACTCTTTGCTTCTATCAAATTCAAAGTGTCTGAGCATTTCAGAATGCACAGGGAATATTAAATCTCATACTCACATTTAACTCAATCTACTCACTCAAAAACTATGCTAAATTTTCTTTGGTGCCTCTATGCAAATCAAGCCCTGCAAAGGAAATAGTGCATGAGCAATGCTGGTCCTCTCTTCATGCAGGTCACTACTCAAACTCCGCAGGCTCCACCAACTGTACAGAATGCCAGGCAGGGCACCGATGCACTTCCACTGCCCAGACACAGTGTGGCATGGGATCCTACAGTGAGGCAGGCTCCACGGTCTGCAAGACTTGCCCTGAAGGCAAATTCTGCCCTTCCTCCACCACTGAGACCCCCACCAACTGCACAGCAGGCTCCTACGCCCCCTCAGGCTCCACATCTTGCCATCAGTGCCCCAGGGGCAATGAGTGCCCCCTGGATGGCATGGGCACACCCAGTGCCTGTGTCAATGGGACCTATGCCTCCAGTCCAGGTTCCTCAAGCTGCCTCCCCTGCCCTGCCGGTAAATGTCTTTCTCCTGGACTAATAGGAAAGAAAAGTGATTGAAGGTAGTGTAGAGACAAGGGATAAGATCTGTTCTGTTTTCAGGTGAAATGCATGTGAATTTCTAGTAGAACTGTGAGATTGTGGTTACTGCTCTAAGTTTATGCTTTCGGAGTATTAAGGATGTTTTGTGTGTGTTTGTGTTTGTGTGCGTGTGCATGTGCGTTTGTGTGTGTGTGTGTGTTTGTGTGCATGTGTGTGTGTGTGTGTGCGCATGCGTGTGTGTGAGTGTGTGCATGTAATGTGTGTGTGTGTGTGTGTATGTGTGTGTGCGTGTGTTTCAGGTCCTCAAGAGAGCTTTCCAGGTAGTTATTTGTTTTTACTCTTCCATTGTGAATTTCCTTCTGGATCTTGTGTGTTATGCACACAATTGTGTTGACTTGAGGTTGTCTATTTGTTATGCTTGATATTAATTATATAGCCTTTTTGAAGTCATCATAACCTAGGCATATAGGTGATGAATAGCAGAACCAATTCATTTTCAGTGTTCATGTGTATGTAATGTTAAGTAAAATGAGGCGATCTGTAGTTTGAATAGCTGTGACAGAAAGCAAGACAAATGGATAAAGTATCTGGTCTCTCATTTCTGCCATTTTCTTTGCAAACCTCAGGCCAGAAATGCACAGACCCCTCGGCCTCCCCTGCAGACTGTGTCGCAGGCGAGTACAGTCCAGCAGGTGTGTCAGTGTGCATCCCATGTGCTGATGGAGAATTCAACAACACATCAGGTGCATCACAGTGTTCCATGTGTCCTGAAGGATCAGCATGCCCCAACAAGGATGGCACCCCACAGCTGTGTGGCCCTGGGCAGTACAGGTAGGCAGTCTGTCTGCACTGGGCACCAAGGGGCAGGGACCTATTGAGAGGGAAAGGGAGCAGACTGAAGGGAAAAGGACAGAGACAGAAGAGGACAGGGACCTGTTGAGAGGGAAAGGGAGTAGACTGAAGGGAAAAGGACACATTGAGAAGAGGACAGGGGCCTGTTGAGAGGGAAAGGGAGTAGACTGATGGGAATAGGACAGAGACAGAAGAGGACAGGGGCCTGTTGAGAGGGAAAGGGAGTAGACTGAAGGGAATAGGACAGAGACAGAAGAGGACAGGGGCCTGTTGAGAGGGAAAGGGAGTAGACTGAAGGGAAAAGGACAGAGACAGAAGAGGACAGGGGCCTATTGAGAGGGAAAGGGAGTAGACTGAAGGGAAAAGGACAGAGACAGAAGAGGACAGGGACCTGTTGAGAGGGAAAGGGAGTAGACTGAAGGGAAAAGGACACATAGAGAAGAGGACAGGGACCTATTGAGAGGGAAAGGGAGTAAACTGAAGGGGAAAGGACAGAGACAGAAGAGGACAGGGACCTGTTGAGAGGGAAAGGGAGTAGACTGAAGGGAATAGGACAGAGACAGAAGAGGACAGGGGCCTATTGAGAGGGAAAGGGAGTAGACTGAAGGGAAAAGGACAGAGAAGAAGGGGGCAGGGACCTGTTGAGAGGGAAAGGGAGTAGACTGAAGGGAAAAGGACAGAGATAGAAGAGGACAGGGGCCTATTGAGAGGGAAAGGGAGTAGACTGAAGGGAAAAGGACAGAGACAGAAGAGGACAGGGACCTGTTGAGAGGGAAAAGGAGTAGACTGAAGGGAAAAGGACACATAGAGAAGAGGACAGGGACCTATTGAGAGGGAAAGGGAGTAGACTGAAGGGAAAAGGACACATTGAGAAGAGGACAGGGACCTATTGAGAGGGAAAGGGAGTAAACTGAAGGGAAAAGGACAGAGACAGAAGAGGACAGGGACCTATTGAGAGGGAAAGGGAGTAGACTGAAGGGAAAAGGACACATAGAGAAGAGGACAGGGACCTATTGAGAGGGAAAGGGAGTAAACTGAAGGGAAAAGGACAGAGACAGAAGAGGACAGGGACCTGTTGAGAGGGAAAGGGAGTAGACAGAAGGGGAAAGGGTGGAGACAGAAAAGGACAGGGTGAAGGGTACCGTGGAGAGGGGTTTTAGAAGGAAGCAGATTAGTAAGGAAGGGCAAGATGGGGGAAGAGACATGTAAAGGATGGAAGGTGCCATAGGAAGTGAAGGGAAGACAGGAAATAAATGAAGGGAAGCCATAAATGGGATAGAGAGATCCTATGAGATGGATTGAAAGTCTTCATCTTCGCAGAAATGGACATTTTGGCAGATAATTCAGTGGTTCCTTTTCAATGCTCCTGTTGAATAATTTTATGAAATTGTCATGAAATGTGGAAATGAATGAAGAAAGAAAACTGCTCTGGCATTACTTTTTGAGCCCCATGCAGCAGAGGGCGTACCATTTGAACAGAGCACCTTTGACCTCTGCCTGTCCAAACCCCCCAATCCGCCCCCCCGCCCCCCCGCCCCCCCCCCCCTCTCTCCCTCCCCTTCTCTCTCTCTTCCTCCCCTTCTCTCTCTCTCTCTCCCCCTCTCTCTCTCTCTGTCTCTCTCTCTCTCTCTCTCTCTCTCTCTCTCTCTCTCTCTCTCTCTCTCTCTCTCTCTCTCTCTCTCTCTCTCTCTCTGTCATGACTCGGGGTTAAAATGGGTTTGTGTAAATAAGTTTATAGGGTGGGGCTTTGGGGCCTTTAAACGGTTTGTCTGCCTTTTAGTTCGGTATTAGGCTGTTCAGTGTTTTGCACGTGTTTTGCTTGGGGTTATCTGGGTTTTGAAAGAGTGAATTAGATTTGGTGCATGGTCAATTAAGATTAGGTGTCCTGAGCACGTGCTGCACGTGCTGCACGGCTGTGCTGTTTTATCTCGTGTTCTTTGCTGCGGATTTCGCCTTTGCCGGTTATTGGTTCAGGTGTCTCTTGTTCATAGTGAGTTGGTTCATGTTTCTCGTGCCGGCGTGGTTATCACCCTATTTAGTAGTGTTAACGTGGTGGCCCGGTCAGTTGTGGTGGGCCGGTCAGTTGTGGTGGCCCGGTCAGTTGACGCTCCGGATCGCAGGGTGAGTGGATGTGGGTTTTTGTCTTCTGGGTCGTTTATTTTCCACTTCATACGCCGCGTTAGTTGGTTTGTAAACGAGGGATAAATTACTATTTCTTGTCGTTTGTTTATTTCAGATCCTGGTGAAAAGGGTGGCTTTAGGTCCTGGCCTGGAGTTATTTGGCCTGAAAGATTGTGTCCTGGCCTGGAGTTATTTGGCCTGAAAGATTGTGTCCTGGCCTGGAGTTATTTGGCCTGGAAGGTTGTGTCCTGGCCGGGAGTTAATTGGCCTGAGAGGTTGTGTTCTGGCCGGCCTGGGTGTCTCTGGCCTAGGTTTCTCTGGCCTGGGAGTTTCTGGCTGGCTTGGGGGTTGTGGCGTTAGTTTCCGGCTGGAGATTTTGGTGATTTTGGCTGTGGAGAGAAGGGTTGGTGGTTCGTGCTGCGAGCTGTAGGGTGGTGTGTTGTGAGATGGATGTGAAGGTTTTGTGACTTGGACTGTGGCGGTGAAGTATTTGGAATTTGGACTGTGAAAGGGAAGTGTTTTGGGATTTGGAATGTGGAAGGGAAGTGTGATGTGATTGGGACTGTGGAGGGGAAGTGTTTTGTGACTTGGACTGTGGAAAGGAAGTGTTTTGGAATTTGGACTGTGGAGGTGAAGAGTTTTGGGATTTGTGCTGTAGGGGTGAAGGTTTTGATTTCTGTTTTGGAAGATCGTGGTCTGAGAAGTCGATGTTTATAGTGGTTTTATGTGTCCTTTGGAAGATAAAACCCTTTATTGTTCATTTACCTATGCCTGCGTGTTCCATTTCGTGTATGTCCTTTCCCCAAGTATTCCAGGAGATAAGTGACTGAGGAAGGATTTCCAGTTTATTATTTTTTTCACTGTCCGGTTGGGGTCGAGCTACATTCCACCCACCCCAACCGTGTCTCTCTCTCTCTCTCTCTCTCTCTCTCTCTCTCTCTCTCTCTCTCTCTCTCTCTCTCTCTCTCTCTCTCTCTCTCTCTCTCTCTCTCTTTCTCTCTCTCTGTCTCTGTCTCCATCCCCCCTCCCCCCCTCTCTCTCTCTTTCACACACACACACATGCTTGCTGACTCAATCACTTGCTCTCTCATGGGAGAAAATTATCACTAAGATTATGTTCATGGTGAACATATTCAAACCCCAGTTAACAAGACTATGCCTTGACATACTGCAGGGAAGACTGTTGGGTAGGATGAATGAGATTGTTGAAACCTGTCATCTTTGATGCTGCAGCACCCGCGGTCAGATGTACTGCAGTCAGTGTGGGAGCGGGACATACAAGGTCACCTCGGGTGTTGGTTCCTGCACAACTTGCCCCGCAGGCAAATACTGCCCTAACAACACTGCAGGTGACTTTACCTTCGCTTGTTTTCAGTCTGCGTGTTTCTTTCTCTCCCCTCATTGAGAGGGACCCATTAGACTGAGTGTTCCCCTGATAAGATGCCCTCTATGTTCAACAGTGATAATTCTGAAAGTTGGTAAGTCTGAAATCACCTTTCATAATGTTCTATGATTATAGAATTAAAGATAAAATCTTCATCACTGATCTAGAAACTCTTATGCTGAATATATTTTCTCATCAGTAACTTTTCTGCTCTTTAGAGTTTGATACTCCATTCTCAAATATAAACTGAAAAAAGTGCTAAATATACTTGCTCTGAAAACCCAAATCATTTAGGAACATAACCTTGAATTCCCAGAAAGACATTTTTGTGTCTAGTGCAGTTGTTCCAAACTGAGTAAAAATTTGGTTAGATTTCTGCAGGGAGGCCACACTGGTGGACGTATATATAACACACATGCTGATGGGCCACACTGGTGGACGCATATATAACACACATGCTGATGGGCCACACTGGTGGACAAATATATAACACACATGCTGATGGGCCACACTGGTGGACGTATATATAACACACATGCTGATGGGCCACACTGGTGGACGTATATATAACACACATGCTGATGGGCCACACTGGTGGACGTATATATAACACACATGCTGATGGGCCACACTGGTGGATGTATATATAACACACATGCTGATGGGCCACACTGGTGGACGTATATATAACACACATGCTGATGGGCCACACTGGTGGACGTATATATAACACACATGCTGATGGGCCACACTGGTGGACGTATATATAACACACATGCTGATGGGCCACACTGGTGGACGTATATATAACACACATGCTGATGGGCCACACTGGTGGACGTGTATATAACACACATGCTGATGGGCCACACTGGTGGACGTATATATAACACACATGCTGATGGGCCACAGCGTCTGGTTGGCAGCATTTTTACATGGGCGTTTATACTCGAAAATGCAGTGTAAAATCTCAGCCAATTATATGTTGTGGCCTGTCAGCTTGTGTGTTACACCATCTTCACCATCTTTTCTGCACCCCTCTCCTTGGACAGGTCAACTAGTGTGGCCCACCTGCGGATGTCTAACTGAAAAGTCAAGCAATTTACTCATCTGATAAGGAGAAAAATGATGTCCTGGTTCTTTTCACAGCGGTGGACTGCCCCTCTGGCTACTACTCTGGGGCTGGGTCCACAGCCTGCATGACCTGTCCTGGGGGTTACCAGTGTGCAAACAAAATCAACACAGTGCTGTGTGCTGCTGGCACCTATGCTGCCAATGCCAGCACCGCATGCATTTCCTGTGAGGCTGGCTACTACTGCCCCACCAGTGGCATGACGGAACCTTTCGCCTGTCCTGCTGGCCACTATCAGACATCCCCTGGCGGAAATTCCTGCACTGAATGCCCTCAAGGTGAGTGTCTGAGTTCTCTCATTGAAGTTTCCTCCTGTTTAGAGAGAGAGAGAGAGAGAGAGAGAGAGAGAGAGAGAGAGAGAGAGAGAGAGAGAGAGAGAGAGAGAGAGAGAGAGAGAGAGTGCGTGCGTTATATGCCATGTCATGCTGTGACACCTGTATGACATGAACAGTAACAGGGCGTGGTGTTTCTTTCAGGCTCCAAGTGTTCTAACCGAACCATTGCCCCTGAGGCATGCCTGGCAGGGGAGTACCAGGATGGCCGTGGCAAGGAGACTTGCAAATCTGTAAGTTGTGCATTCCTGCATTTTTTTACAACTCTCACCACCACCACCACCACCACCACCGCCATCACCACCACCACCACCACCACCACCACCACCACCACCACCACCACCACCACCACCACCACCACCACCACCACCACCACCACCACCACCAATACAACCACCACCACACACCACCACCACACCACCACCACCACCGCCACCACCACCACCACACACCACCACCACCACCACCACCAATACAACCACCACCACACACCACCACCACCACCACCACACACCACCATCACCACCACAACCACAACCACAACCACAACCACAACCACCACCACCACCACCACCACCACCACCACCACCAATACAACCACCACCACACACACCACCACCACCACCACCACCACCCCCACCACCACCACCACCACCACCACCACCACACACCACCATCACCACCACCACCACCAATACAACCATCACCACACACCACCACCACCACACACCACCACCACCACCACCACCACCACACACCACCATCACCACCACCACAACCACAACCACCACCACCACCACCACCACCACCACCACCACCCACCTCCCCTCAAAAACAAATAAACAAACAAAATAACTGACACATAATCCAGGTCATGACACAATTCCTAATCAAAGTCAACTCTGTCATGACTGCAAAAGGTAATCACCCTATCTTCATCATTAACACATACTCGGTCCCCAACGTAGTGATACTTAGAGAGAAACTTGTGCATAGCCTGAAATGATATATCATCTCAGTCATCGTGGGATGTGTTTACAAGGTAATTGTATTGCCTTTGTGCCTGACATTGATAGTTTCAATATCTGCTGAGCACTGTTCAACTGACACATGACTTTCAAAATTGTGTAGTGTTCTGATGCTCTCAATGTCCATGGAACTGCTACTATGAAACTGTCTTCAAGTGTTTTCTGGGGCTCCATTCAGGAGTAATTAATTCAGCTACTTATCCAATTAGTGGTTTGTGGTGTTGTGTTTATGGTTACTAGGCTATCATACACCTGTCAGGAATACATTAGTATAACACAGTAGTGATCAGTGCTATTTTTTCTGATTCACTTAGTCAAGGGACTATTGTACATGTGTTTTGATGCTTTGGCACTTGGCATTATGAACTATGTTTTGCTGATTTCAGTGTCCACTGGGCTACTACACCAATCGTACAGCCACCATCCTCTGTACAATCTGCCCTGCCGGCTCCAAGTGTCCCGACCCTGCTGCTTCACCTGTGGCCTGTGGTGCTGGCGAGGTAAGCTGGCTGACATTCCCTTGGCTTTCTCCTCACAGCTATGAGTGTTCCCATCAAATGGAAATTGCCTTATAATTATCTTCAAATAACATGCTTATTGATTTGCACGATGCCAGTTTTGGGTGATTGTCGAGTTTGTTTCAAATCCGTCTATGAGTGAAAGGTAGAGTGAGCCACTTAAATCATCACTTTTCTTGGCTTCCTGTTATAAGCCAGGTTTCCTCTTCATAGCCATTCAAGGTATGCGACTAGACATTGAAAAGGACATCTCAGTGTTGTATGCAAATTATAATGATGGTTTGTGAATGTCTGTCACAAATGATTCAACCAGTAGAGCCAGACTTGCTTTGAGTGCATAAAGCATTAAACTGTGCCTGCCTGCCTACAGTACTCCAACGCGGGCTCCTCTGGCTGCCTGGTTTGCCCTCCTGGACAGAACTGTGGTGGGGGCAGCACCTCCTCTTGTGTGGTAAGTAGAGCTTTCTAGGCATGATGGGGTGTTAGGCGGCCCCCAACAACCCCCCCCCCCCCCCCCAACCCAAAAGAAAAAAAAGGTTGGGGTTATGGTAACCCGACCAACCCTATTTTTTCTACTGACCTTAAAAGTTTGTAATGGCTAAAAGAAAGAAAGAAATCGATGGTAAGCAATGAACTGTGTGCTTATCCATCTTCCCTACACTATGAGCACTCGGGAAATCCGCTTTTTAAGTTAATCAAAAAACATTTTCAACAAAAGAGACATGTTGATTTATGTTAAATCTGGCCCTTTCTAATAGAGATAGAAGTAAAGATAAATTCAGGTCAACCAGGCCCCCTTCCCCCCACCCCCCCCCCCTCCACCCACCCCCCACCCCCCACCCCATGTGACTCTAACCACAACTAATTTTCCTAATCTTTCCATGGAAACCTAGTGCAGTAGTAGCATGCATTGATATTTAAAAGTTGATGGAAACACAATACATCCTCTAATGTGCATTTGTTTTTAAAAGTGAGACGCACTCGCCAATTTTTCCAGGGGAGAATTTTTATACAATGTAACTATATATTGAAATGAACCACAATGATGTGATAGTTTACTTCTTAAAATGCCATGGGAACTGGCCCTCTATCATTTGATGTGGGTTTTTTCCCTCATACTCCTCCTGGTCCTCTTTCTACCATTTTCACCAAGTTTTCCTCCTGTAGTTAAATCCTCCTTACTCCATCTGCTTCTGATCCTTTTGTTCTGACTTGTCCATCTAACCACTGGTTCTCCTCCAGCTTTTCCCTTTCTGCTCTCTGGCCTTCCTCTCTCATCTCCTCCTTCTGTTCCTTCTCTTCCTCCTCTCCCTCCTTATCACATTGAAGCAGCTGCTACAGCTTAGGCTGGTGCTGCTGCTGCAGTAGCTGCTGGACACAAGTGTCTTTGTCTCACTGACATCTTCCCCCTGCACTCAGGCTGGTGCTGCTGC
>JAWQFJ010001839.1:16676-34176 GCA_034096865.1 Theodoxus fluviatilis | reverse complement strand
TCTCGTGTGACCTCCTTATGAATATTCCGAATGGAATCATTCCATCACATGATATGAACTGTGCTAGAGACTCTTTTGCCAGCCAGCGAAGTCTAGTGGACTAGAATGGCTTGAGGATGCCTGTTTTGTTTGGTTTTTTTTAAATCCACTTTGCACTTGTAGTATTTGTATTGTTTTGTTTTGTATAGCCCTGTGATTGGTCAGGTTGTACAAAATCTGTTGTGATTGACTGTCAAAATTCAGCCCTAATCATCCCTTGTTGGAGATTTGCTTAAAGGGAAGATGGCACCTTTATTGGAAGCTTTGTTGATTAAAATGACATTTTGTTTTGTGAGTGTAATGATATTAGTGTCTACAGTTTGTTTATGATGACTCAGTGATGTTCTTTGTGTGTGTGTACTAGTTCTACAGTGCTTGAATGATTGTGTCATTCTCTTTTTTTCTTCTAAAAATCTTCTTGTGAGGGTTATCATATGGCCAAAGATGTAAGTGACGATACAAAACCTTCTCAATAGATGGTTTTGAGGACTACATTCTCTTACAGCTTTGCCATCAAATGCCACTCACCTATGTTGGAATCTTTTCTTTCACCATTGCTGTGTTGAATCGCTTATTTAGACTGTTGAAGTCTCCCATCAAATCTTAAAATTTAGAAACATGCACATGTACATGTACCTTCAGAAACATGTGCGTGTACGTTCATCACTGTACTTGACAGATGATACAAATTTGTCCTCCCTATGAAACAGTGAACCACTGTCTACCAATAACAGCCATAGCAGCCACTTCCTACACTGTTGCCTCATACCTCTCCAGGGCGAGGCCTGTCCCCAGACAGACTCGGACTTCAAAGTGACGTGTGCAGCAGGCTCCTACTCCCTGGGCAGGCAGACATCCTGCACACCCTGCCCTGCCGGCGAGGCCTGTGCCTCTTCCACCTCTGCCACCTCCACCCCCTGCACCGCTGGCACCTACAGCGAGGGCGGCCGCGCTGCCTGCGTCACCTGTCCTGCTGGCTACAGCTGCCCCACCATCTACGACAGCTACAAGGTTGCAGAACCTTGTCTTTGTTTTGTGTTGAAATGCTGCCACATGTAGCAGTGTTCTGAACAATGTTATTGTGTTTTATTGACAGTTGTTCTGGGAATCACTAGAAATTTGAAGAATGAATTAATAACACACAACACAATGAATGAATACAAAATGAAAATTATCATAATGATATACAAATAAATACCTTGTGAAATTAATATGTCATTTCTGTAGCAGTTGTCTTGTCCACCCTGAATAATCAACAAAATAGGTAACAGACAAATTGTAAGATTTGTTGGATTAATATGACTTAAGAAACTAAGCCAAAAAAAACCCACTCATCTTTCTTCATTGTGGTTCTATTATGAATCATTCAAAACTTACTATCCATTCATCGAATATGCACCCATGTTGAGCTGGAATAACAAGGATAGGGGCCCTTTTCCTTTCCACATTATAACAGCTCATTTACTACTTCCAGGTGCTCTGCCCTGCTGGAACCTATGCTCTGGCAGGATCCACTGCCTGCACAGACTGCCTGGTGGGCAAGGAGTGCCCCAACAACACAGTGGCAGGGACAGCATGTCAGAGTGGCTACTACAGCCTTGGGAGGCAGGCGGCTTGCTACCAGTGCCCTGCAGGCTTCCAGTGCATCGCCAGTAACCAGAAGCCTGTCAAGTGTGCAGTGGGAACCTACAGCCAAGCTGGGGCCACCACCTGCTCCAACTGTGATCCTGGTTTCTTGTGCCCAGAAGGAAGCACTCAAAAGGACCCTCCCTCTGCTCTCTGTCGTCTGGGCTACTACTGCAATGGCGCTACAGAGACAGCCTGTCCAGCCGGGACCTACGGTGGCACCAGGGGACTGAAAGCTTCCACAGAGTGCACAGCCTGTCCACAGGGCTGGTACTGTCTGCAAGCCACCGCTGGCCTGCCCAGCTCCAGCCGTCTCTGTCCCTATGGCCACTACTGCCCACCAAGTACGGATTCCCTCAATAAGAACCCTTGCCCTGCAGGGAAATACTACAACAATCTTGGGGCCACTGCAGTTTCGCAATGCCTCTCTTGTCCAGCTGGACGGTTCTGTCCAACAGGAACCAAGGATCCCTTCCTGGATGCCAATGAATGTCCACGGGGAAGTTACTGTCCAGCAGGGTCTGGATCACCCACACCCTGTCCAGCTGGTCTGTACACAGAGGAGACTGGGTCCGTTGGTCAACAGTCTTGCAAAATCTGCCCAGCTGGCCATTACTGCACAGAGGGCACACACACACCCATCAAGTGTGCACCAGGAACCTTCAACCCTTACACAGCGCAGGGCAATATATCAAGCTGTGCCCCCTGCACATCTGGAAAGGCCTGCACAGTGTATGCACTGACTGCACCAGACTACCCCTGCTCCCCTGGCTACTACTGTCCTGGAGGCAACCGTCTGCCCAACCAGGTAGCATCTTTCACCTGTCTGGCTGTCTGAGGTTTGGTTGAATTGTTGGGGTTTGCAATGGGGTAAAAGGACAGGGGATAAACAATGTCAAGTTTTCCTTTTTTTAATATCGTCCTTTCAGTATGTTGTTGTAACAGTATCAGGCAGTATATGTGATTGAAAAATCCTTACTCAGTAAGTTGGGTGTTTAATTTTAAGTATTTCATTTGATACATTTACACTATTGATCTCTTCATTTCTTTTGAGAGCATTTACTTTGCTCAACTCGTATATAGAGGTGTGAAATAACACAAAAAAAATCAAAGAATGCAAATGTTTTCCATGCAAGGAACTTCCATCAGAATGTTTACATGCATGATGCAATCAGCTTTACAGTTATGATCGATGCTGACACATGTTAATAATGAGTTGGGTTTTTTTTCTCTCCCTCCCCCCATCCCTCACCAGACGGAGTATGCCTGTCCTGCTGGGACCTTCACCAACTTCCAAAACCTGACTGCAGCTCACCAGTGCGAGACCTGCCCTGCCCGAGTGGCTTGCTTGGCAGGGACGGGTGGCATTCAGAAGCCCCCAGTGGCTTGCGCCAAGGGTCACTACTGTCCAGCAGGCACCCCTGCCCCCAGCACCCACCCCTGCCCTGCAGGCACCTTCACCAACCTGACCAACCTGGAGAAGTCGGCAGACTGCTACCCCTGCCTGAAGGGATTCTACTGCCCCCAGGGCTCTGTTGCCTCCAGTCTGCCGTGTCCCCAGGGCCATTGGTGTCCCCAGGGTGGGTCCTCTTGCTTGGGCCTCTCTCTGTATTATTTCTGTGAATTTTTCTCTCGTGTTTCGTTGATGCACTTGGGAGGGGTCTTTTTCAACTTGCCTCTGTTTTTCTGACTTCTTTTCTTAGTTTTTCTATTGAGGTAACAAGAATGTCACAGGTGCCCCATGAGATGAATCTTTTTGTTGTGCCTTCTATTTCTGTTGCTTTTTTATATACAACTTTTGTATTTCTGTGATATACCCAGCAGGAACTGTGTTACCCTCCCTCTGTTTTTCTCGTCTTTTTCCTGATGCGTGGATTTCCAATGAGGTAATGTGGGTAGCATTGGATTAGCCAAGGTGATCTGCCTGATCTTTCATTTGTTTGTTTTGCCCTTATCCTGAACTGCCCTCTGTTTCCCGGGAAGTTTCTCCACTTTATGAATGCAGTTCTCAACTTGCTTCTGTTTCTCCACATCTGTTTAACTAGTGATTTCTCTTTATGTGTTTCCTGCTTCCTGCAGCTGCTGTTAGTATGCAAACAATTTTCTGTACCTCTCTGGAATTGTCTCAGTAATAGATGGTAATCATTTTCCCTCCAGGTTTACTGGAGGTCCTCACAGCTTTATCTGTCTGTCTGTCAGTCCCAACTTAACGGCTGATATCTCAAAATCTACCTGGGATTTCCTTTACATTTTGCACACTTACTGGAAGTTAGGTCCGATTGAATGTATCAAATTTTCAGAATCGAGGTTTGAAAAGAAAGTGACTTTTTTAACGTTTTGATGTTGCAAAGAAGGCAAGGGACGGAACTCTGTCCCGACTCAAGGGAAGTTTTGGCATGTGTGACGTGATCATTTGACGTGGAATAACGTGACATAATTTCGAGGAGATTGGACATTGGTGAAGGAGAAAGAAGGAATTTTTATCCCTCCAGGTTTACTGGAGGTCCTCACAGCTTTATGGATTAGCTCACTCGGTAGCGCGTCAAATATTTTTTTGTCGCTGGGACATGCTTGGTTGTAGGGGATGCGTGTATGGGTTCGAATCCGCACAGAAGCTTTTTTTGTTAATGTGTGTATGGTATTCGCTGATCTGCATTTGATATTCAATGTTCATACTCATTCTTGCACTGACTTGATGACATGTTGCCATCCTCTTTGGGTAGATGTCATTGCCTTCACCTACACAAATTAAAGTAGCAGTTGCTCATTCGGAAGATTTTCCCTTTCTTTGTAAACAATAATATGCCCAACCTTATCTTTAGAAATGTATCACTTATGTATGTAGATATTTGAACATATTCACTCAGAAAGCTGTTTTGCTGTATGCATCCCATTTATAACTTGCAATTGAAACACAGTTTTTTTCTCACTGCCTTTTAAATGTTCTAATGCTGATACAATAAAGGTATTCACATTTTGTACTGAGCTCCCTCGCACACTTGTCGCACCTTATTCCTCTGCTGCATTTCAGAGACAAAGTCTGCCACACAGAACCCCTGTCATGCGGGCTCCTACAGCAACAACACCGGCAACATTCGATGGGAGCAGTGTGAAGACTGCACTCCTGGCCACTACTGTCCCCAGGCCTCCGTCCTGCCCACTCCTTGCCCAGCGTGAGTGGCCACCGTGTTTGTGTGGCACCTTTCTCAAGGTTTTGTCTCGCACTGTTGTCTAGTTCTTTAGTCCTCAGCGTGAAGCATGACCCCACCTGTCTTATCATTCACATAAATAGGGGTGGTTACATTGCATTGCGTTGCTTTGCCTATCAAAATCTTAAAAACATATTCTTTTTCCACATCTTCTCATCCTAGTAGGGATGTTGTCTGGGGTTGGATGCAGAGTTTGGTGTCCATTTCGTTGTTTTGCACTGGGGTGGGCTCAATCTTCCTGTGTGGCTTGAATGCAGGCACGGTGGATCTGAATGATTTGCACCAGTTCCATATCCCCTGGTAGCCTCTCTGGCTGCCTGGGGGCATGCCTGGCTGCCTGGGGGCATGTGTGGCTACCTGGGAGCATGTCTGGCTGCCTGGGGGCATGTGTGGCTGCCTGGGGGCATGTGTGGCTGCCTGGGGGCATGTGTGGCTGCCTGGGGGCATGTCTGGCTGCATGGGGGCACGTCTGGCTGCCTGGGAGCATGTCTGGCTGCCTGGGGGCATGTGTGGCTGCCTGGGGGCATGTGTGGCTGCCTGGGGGCATGTCTGGCTGCCTGGGAGCATGTCTGGCTGCCTGGGGGCATGTGTGGCTGCCTGGGGGCATGTCTGGCTGCCTGGGGGCATGTCTGGCTGCCTGGGGGCATGTGTGGCTGCCTGGGGGCATGTCTGGCTGCCTGGGGGCATGTCTGGCTGCCTGGGGGCATGTCTGGCTGCCTGGGGGCATGTCTGGCTGCCTGGGGGCATGTGTGGCTGCCTGGGGGCATGTGTGGCTGCCTGGGGGCATGTCTGGCTGCCTGGGGGCATGTCTGGCTGCCTGGGAGCATGTCTGGCTGCCTGGGGGCACAGACCTGCCAAATGCTACGCCTAGCGTAGCATGCTACGCTTTCGACATGCCTGCTACGCTGCTACGCTTGTCCATAAAAACTACGCTTTTTCCCGCGTGCTTGAACTTTTGACCGCGATGGAGAATCCCCCCCCCCCCTCTTTCACGCCGCCAGCGCAGCATATCACGCCGCCTTCACAGCCTTATCTCTTCTCCCCCCCCCCCCGCTTTCACTCCACCGGGTCAGCTTATCACGCCAACCTCACAGCCTTATCTCTCCCCACCCCCCACCCCCCACCCCCGCTACGCCTATTCCTTCAATGCTACTCCATATAGCTCTGGATGCTACTCTTTGGTATGATGGTGGGTGTGGCAGGTTGGGAGCATGTCTGGCTGCCTGGGAGCATGTCTGGCTGCCTGGGGGCATGTGTGGCTGCCTGGGGACATCCCTAACTGAGTTACTAGAGTAAACCCAGAAGGCTCATTTGTTTTACTATGGTAAAAACCACATGGCACCTGTACATACAGTAAGGAAGAATGTCATGCTGTCACACCTCAGTTTCCACAGATGTTATGTATTGCTTTCTGTTGCCTGCACACAACAAATGTTTCATCTCCATTGACTTACTGAAGATACTTTTCAGAACAGATTGTCTTGTACTAGCTGCACTGTTGTCTTGTCCACTTGTATGATTTTTTCATGGATTTCTCCTGCAGGGGCACCTACAACAAGCTGTACAATGGCAAGAGCAGTACCAGTGACTGCCTGGCTTGCACTGCGGGCTACTACTGTCCCACCACTGGCACTGTCGAACCCCTGCCTTGCCAGAAGGGCAACTACTCTGCTGCTGGTGCTGCTAGCTGCACCGTCTGCAATGCAGGTCGTTACTGTGACCAGAATACCACCAGTGAGAGCTTCATGAACAGCTACCGTGTGTGCCCTGCTGGCGTGGAGTGCCCACCTGGCATGAATCGTCAGCCTGACCTCATCCAGGACAGGTGTCGCACAGGTGAGGAAAGTTTTGTGTGTGTGTGTGTGTACTGTGGTGGAGTGAGGATTTTCTTTGTTAAACTATGTCTCATGTGGTTGTTCAGTTGTCTGTGTGATGTACGTAGAGCTGGGTAGTGATTTAGAGAGTGAGAAAAGATCCTTTGAAGTTCATTGTTTGTGTTGTTGACATTTGTGTACATGATTTGACTTTTAAGTTAGTGTTGTTGTAATGTTGATTTTTATCAGATAAATATTTTGCACTTTATGATTTGTCATATCAAAGAATTCTTCAATTTGTTTGGGTTTATTTTTTGTATTTGTTATAGTTGTCATCATGTCAAATGGATAAAACCCACTGAAACCTCTTTGCATAACATACTCGATGAGTTACCATCTTGCAAATGAAATCTAAGAGATTCATACATGTTACACATGAAGCACACACCATTTGATGGATTCAGACTGCTGCAAATCCAGTCTCTCACTCACACCCTATGCCTTCCCAAGGTCACTACTGCCCTCGAGGCGACATCAGCCGCTACCCTGTGGCATGTCCCAATGGGACCTACAACCCTGACTATGGCCGCATTGAGCTGGCTGACTGTGTGCGGTGCACGCCAGGCAAGTACTGTGTGCCTGAGGGCCTGAGTGCCCCGGCCGGCGACTGCCCTGGAGGCTACTACTGTCCCCTGGGCACTGCAGCCCCTGACACCTACCCCTGTCCCATTGGCTTCTACAGAAATGGCTCTGCCAAGGAAAACTTCCAGGTAGGTGGTGGTCATGATTGTTGATGGAGGTTTTAGAATGGGGAGTGTTGCTTTCTGAAATGTGCCCTGATTGGGTTTGCTTGAAATAGATATAGTCTACTTCTTTGTTTCAAGATCTGCATCTTTTTGTAAATACGTGGATATGGTCACAGATGATATTCTCCAGAAGGAAGATTGTGTCAGTGGGTCTTTCAACTGTGCAATCGGCAAATGAGTTTCAATCTCTAGCATCTGATTAATTTCCTCATTTTCACAACCTTAATTTTAAACTGTGTTTGAATTGTTTGTGCAGTTTTAAATCGGCACAAGCTGTTCTTATTCTATACTTCTTGTTGTGTCAAATCTACACAAGCTTTGATGCCTTGGATTTGACTGGTGTTGAAATCTTTGCAAGTCATGTTTCCACCCCAGGACTGCACGGTGTGCCTGTCAGGCTACTATTGCGACCGTGAAGGTCTGGCCTTCCCCATTGACTGCCCTCCAGGCTACTTCTGTGTGAGTGGCAGCACCTACCCACAGCCCTGCCCTCTCGGCACCTACTCCAACTCCACCGGTCTCCGTCGCAGCACAGACTGCACTCCCTGCCCTGGTGGGTACTACTGTGATGGAATCGGCCGCACACGGCCTGCTGGACTCTGCGATGCCGGGTTTTACTGCCGAGAGAAAGCCTACACCTCAGCCCCACCAGATGGCGCCACCGGTGGTCTCTGCCCCGCAGGTGGTTACTGCCCCCAGGGGTCTGCCACAGGAACCCCATGCCCTGTTGGGAAGTACTCCAAGTCTCCTGGCGCCAAGACAGAGTTTGACTGTGTGCCGTGTGACCCAGGCTTTTACTGTGCAGGCTCCAGTGGTACAGGGGCCTCATCCCAATGTGCCCCAGGCTACTACTGCACAGGAGGTTCCTCGGTCCCAACCCAGTTTGATGCTCAGCCAGGTCGGTGTATTGTCTGTTGGCTGCTTGGATTCTGTGAATTTCTATGCATTTTGTGATTGTATCACCACAAAATTTCTAGTTGCATGTGGTTTAAGGAAAAAATCTTAATTAACCACTGAGCTGGAGACATAATTTCAGTGACTGCATGCAGATTTAGCAAATATATATTTTTACTTTGAACTTATCACCTACCTCCACTTTCATTTGCACAATTCTCCAATTTTTCTTGTTTTCTTGTCTAGGGGTATCACAAGTGGAGGGGGGATAATTAATTCACTCACTCACTATCTCACTGCTCTCATGACATGACACAATGTTCGTTAAGGATTTTCTTTAATGCAACTGAATCATGAATAAAGATCAAATTCAAGGCAACTGGATAACAACGTCAATCAGTTCCATCAGTTTACCCTCTGACTGAAACGTAGAGGATTGCTTCCTCTGAGCCAACAACGAAATTGACCACAATGTTACTCACGAGTCTTTCAAGCAGATGGGTGACTCTGTTTCTGGAATGCTTCACTGACGAACTTTCGCCCAAAGAACGCTATTCATGCAGACCAACACACACACTCAGCCAGCTGTCCGCGTCTACTAAAGGAACACTCTCCACACGACGAAAAAGGGGATCCAGATCCAGGAAGTTTGTTCTTTCATTCAAGGAAGGGTACTATTCTTCATACACCAGGGCAGATGGTCGGGGGGGAGGGGGGGATGACTTGAGGAATTTCTTTAACGTGTCCCACTACAACACGGAGCAGCTTCCGACTCATGTCTCTTCACCAAGCTGTCTAGGCGCACACTCCTTTAACTTCCAAACGCTCCCGGCCAGCAAGCGACATCCACAGTCCACACGTGATCACACTCAACCAATCAAATCATCCAAGAAGGCGCCCCTGCCTCATTAACAGCCTTAGCCTGTTCCCACCAAAACCTTGCATTTCAAACAACACAGAAAATAGGTCACAGGGATCGGGCTGCAATTCCCGCCAAACCTGGCATTTCAAACAACACAGAAAATAGGTCGCAAGGGTCGGGCTGCAATTCCCGCCAAACCTGGCATTTCAAACAACACAGAAAATAGGCCACAGGGTCGGACCGTAACAAACTTGTAGTAGAAATATATATTTCTAAATTTCATTATGCAGAGCCGGATGCCTTGCACACACACACACACACACACACACAATGCTGTCAGAGAGACAGACATTTTTCTTGCGGCATAGCTCAGTGAAAGAAGACTGTTGACATGAGATCTCCTTGTTTGGTTCCAGGTCACTACACACTGGCTGGTGCTTGGAAGCAGGAGCCATGTCCTCGTGGCCAGTACCAGGCCTCACCCCGCTCTTCCTCCTGTAACTCCTGCCCAGGAGGCTACTACTGCAATGGCACTGGGACCACCAACACAATCATCTGTCCCAAAGGTCACTACTGCCCTGAGGGCAGCGACTACCCCACACCCTGCCCTATCGGCTACTTCCTGGACAACTTTGGAGCGTGAGTGAACAGAGGGTGGAGTGCTCTGCCTTCTCAGATATGCCCCGTGTTGGTGATAGTGATGGGATGGTGGGGGTAGTGGTATTGCTGCAGGTGACTGTGTTGATGCTAATTAGCGCCTCCATTGTTGTGAAACTCATCCCTTGTTTGTGCTTTTGTTGCTTGTCATTGTAATTCTCCTACCACCCACTTGTTTATTCTGTTGTTGTAATTGTGTTGCTCTCCATTCACTTAGAGCAGATAGTATCTATTAAACATATAGAAGAAGTTTTAGGGTTTTTTACCCCCAACACAATACAAACACACATTAGGGGACATGCAAATTTAAGGAGTCCATCAGGGACAAAAGCCACAACCTCCCCACTCATGTTCTAGATGGTACACATATGCATGTGCACATGCACACAAACACATACATACACACCCTGCCGCCGCCACACACACACACACACACACACACACACACACACACTTTTTTTTTTGCCTCTCCTGTTCCCCCCTACCCCCACCGCTCCCTTTTGATTTTGTTTCCTCTCACATTTTCCCCCGCAGTAAATTCTAAGTGTAGTGATTTTATAATTTTGTTCTGAATCTTGGTGGTTGTCTCTCTGTGTGCGCTTGTTGAGACCTTGTGAATGACCAGTTTTCTGCTTTGACTTGATCATTCAAATGTCCAAGAGTGCATGCATGTCCTGTTGTAGGTACAAGCTTGAGGAGTGCACTGTGTGCACCCCAGGCTACGCCTGTGAGACGACGGGGTTGGCGAGTGCTGTCACCGAATGCAGTGCTGGCCACTATTGCAATGGCAGCAACACCAGGACTCCCGTGGGACAGGTAAGCCCTCCCCTCTCCCCTTCCCCACCTTTTAGATGAAGCTAACACTTGCATTAACTTTTAACGTCCTGTGCCGCTCCTAACCGCCCCTGAGGCTAAATCCTACGCCACTTCTAACCGCGCGTGATTTATGCGTTAGATACCAAGGGAGATTACTCTGGTGGGAAGCGCTCAAGGACTGAAGAAAATTATTGCGCTACATCCGGATGGTTATTGTGTCGCTGGGAATTTTTTCAACGGATTTCAATACGTTTCTGCTGAGTTATTTATTTTTTCGCTCATTTTTTGGTGGGCGTTCCTCATCGCGAAGATGGTGGACATTGATTGTGAGATGGGGGAATATCAAGGAAATCTGAAAACATAACGCATGCATGCACTCAGTCAGCGCTGTTGTAACACAGACCTCTGCGGCTCCAGTTACCAGCGAATGCTGGCTTCAAGCTTCAAGCAGCGAGGTTGTGCTATTTTTAGGTTGAGGAGTAAAGGAGATAAAGTTTTGCCCGAGACCAGCTGTCAACTAGAGTGTGGTTGAAACACCCATGACTAGTTCAGACAATGACTTGTTTTTAATTGAAATAATTTGATCTAATTATATTAGACTTGGAGACTCAGATCAGAGTGATATAACTGTTTCCAGTGTCCACACGAGTGATTTGTCGGACTCCAATGATCATATTATCGGATGATTTCAGTGATGCAGAATGGTCAGACACTGTCAGGGACTGACTGGATGAATGAAATAAATAGCTTGTTCATGAGGCGCAGCGCTGCGAGGCGCTGCACAGCGCTGCACATGCTTCACTCCTGAACGGCACTTTTGGGGCGTGCATAAACGATGTCTGTAGCAAAGAAAATACTTTCTTTAGTGTCTAGCAACACAACATGCGGCGCAGAAGATTTACCTCGCTTTAACAAGTGAAGTGCTTCACTAAATTTGTAGGCATTCATGCGAGGCAAACATCGCTCATTTGCCAACATAAAGCGCTCATGCAGCGCTTCGTACTCCTGAACAAGCCTATAATGTCCAGGCAGTATACTGGGGTATGCACCACAAGCAACTTCAGGATAGCCTAGTTTGTGCTGTTTCCTCCTCCCCCTGCCCCCACTCCCCCAACTCCCCCCGCCCCACTCTCTCTCTCTCTCTCTCTCTCTCTCTCTCTCTCTCTCTCTCTCTCTCTCTCTCTCTCTCTCTCTCTCTCTCTCTCTCTCTCTCTCTCTCTCTCTCTGTGTGTGGTTATGCTTTCTCTACTTACTGAACTTATTCACAACCTTTATCTCAAAGTTTTTAGTGTGCAAGAAAAACGATCTGAGCATTGTTTCTGATGGACGTCATTCAGCCGCCAGCTCACATCAGGTTCTACTGAAGCACCTGATGTGAGCTGAGACAGCCAGCGATCGCCGATGTTTTGTCGAGGAATGGTTACAAGATCATCAAAAATTACACAGTGTTTATATTTATAGAAAAAAATTGTTTTGTCTATTTCCATTTATTTACCTTTAATTATGCTAATTACATGCAACTAAAGCAAAGAAAAATATCAAAAACACTCTGTACTTGATCTTAGAATGACCAACATTCATTTTTGATTACACACAAAAAATTCTTACAGATCCATACAATATAATAGAAGTTAGAATTTTTTAACAAATCAACCGTGTCATGTTATTTGCTCTAAAACCTTACAGGACTGGGGCTTGTAGTTGTGAAATTACTTATAGGACGTTAAGAGTTAAATAAAGCTTGTTCAGTATTAAAGGAAGCAGACATTATATAATATATGTCATCATGTTCATTATTATTAGCAGCATCATGGTCATTATCATCATCATCATCATCATCATCATCATCATCATCATCATCATCATCATCATAGATATTATCATCATTGGTCTCATCCTCATCATCATTTATATTGTCATCATCATCATTGATATAATCTTCATTATTATTATCACAGATACCATCATCATGATCATAACTATCATCATCTTATCATTATCTTCCTGATTAAGATCCTCATCCTCATCATCATTAGCAGCAGCAGGAGCAGCATCAGCATCGTCAATATCATCATCATCATCATCATCATCAATATCAACATCATTGTCATCATCATCATCATCATCATCATCATCAGCAGCAGCATCATCATCATCATCATCATCATCATCATCATCATCATGGATATTATCATCAATGGTATCATCCTCATCATCATTTATATTGTCATCATCATCATCGTTATTGATATCATCTTCATCATTGTCATCACGGATATCATCATCATCATGATCATAACTATCATCATCTTATCATTATCTTCATGATTATGATCTCATCCTTTTCATCATTAGCAGCAGCAGGAGGCTGCATCAACATTTTATCATCATCATCATCATCATCATCATCATCATCATCATCAATATCAACATCATTGTCCTCCTCCTCCTCCTCCTCCTCCTCCTCCTCCTCCTCCTCCTCCTCCTCCTCCTCCTCCTCCTCCTCCTCCTCACTCCTCCTCCTCCTCCTCCTCCTCCTCCTCCTCCTCCTCCTCCTCCTCTCTCCTCCTCATCCTCCTCATCATCATCATCATCATCATCATCATCATCATCCCCATCATCAGGGTTGCAGCAGCTTAAATTACTCAGTTATGATCATCTTTACAAGGCTGACCATCCATCATTGTTTCATTTATCAAGATCACTTGTCTCATCACCTTCAGTCATTCACTCCGCCTCTGCCATTCTCTTCTCCAGCCATTCGGAGACCTGTGCCCCCCTGGGTATGGGTGTCCGCCTAAGACTGCCCAGTTTGCAAGTGGGCCTTGCCTCAATGGCACCTACAGCAACTTCACAGGCCTGCAGCACCGGGACAATTGCACCCGATGCCCTCCAGGCTACTTCTGCAATGGCATGGGCCTCACAGAGCCCACAGGTCTCTGTGCCGCGGGCTACTTCTGCCGAAGAGCCGCTGCTTCAGACAAACCTCGGGATGGCGGTGCCACTGGTGACATCTGCACTGAGGGCTCTTACTGCCCTGAGGGAACTGGTGAGAGAGGCTTCCTTGTTTGTGTGTGTGTGTGTGTGTGTGTGTGTGTGTGTGTGTGTGCGTGCGTGCGATTTTGCATGGTGGAGGAGATGTGGTGGAATTGAAATTGAAAAGGCAGAAATAGAGTAAAATATCATTTGCTTCACTCACTTGAGAGTACAGTTAACTGCATAGCGATATCCTTAGATTGAAAGACCATGGACGTTATTCACGCAGCGGCCATTTTGAAATCGAAAACGAGACTAGGTCCGCAAATTTAATGGCGTCCAGCGTCTATGGCGAAACCGAAGGCTTCATCATCACATAGGCACTGCTGTGTTCCTTATTGCGAGGATGATGATCGATATGACGAGAACTCCAGACTGTCCTTTTTCAAATTCCCCACAGACAAGAAGCAGAAGAAACTATGGATCTGGAAGATTCGGCGTGATCCTGGCAAAAAATTCAAGGCAACAAGAGCTTAGATTTAGGTCTTGTAAAAGCAAAAAAAAGTTTAATCATCTAACCAGAACATTCAAGATCCTCATAAAAACACCATATTTGTCATATCTTTTCATCAACTCAACTACACTTCTTACGAAATAAAGTCATTTCTACAACTTGAGATACGAATAAAAGCGACAAGGCTTCAGATAGTGCCTCACGAGGAGCGCACATGTTTGTGATGTAAAACGTGACCTTCATTACAGTATTACACTACGAGTGATCTTATCCGATACCAGTTGATGTTTTACCCCTCTGCTAAGATTATAATACAACCTTAGGAATATTTGTGTTGGACCTTTTACTGGTGAACGTATTTCATAGCATCAGACAATACTAGCATTGTACACGATGTCAACAGCAGGCAGGTTCGAGGACAACAATGTATTTATAATCTATCCTGGTGCCGCTGAGGTCCGCGCGTCAGCTATAAATAGAAGTGCGCGAAGCTTCTTGTCTGTGGGGAATTTGAAAAAGGACAGTCTGGAGTTCTCGTCATATCGATCATCGTTCTCGCAATAAGGAACACAGCAGTGTCTATGTGATGATGAAGCCTTCAGTTTCGCCATAGACGCTGGACGCCATTTAATTGGCGAGTTTCAAAATAGGTAGTCGATCTTGGTCGCAAGATCTTGCTTCGCAGTAAGAGCTAGCTAAGAAAGAAACTACCCAACATTCCCTCGTTCTAGCCTCATTTCGAACTTTTGTCTCCATGGTCACAGCGTACACAAATATCCGTGTACTTCGACATCACCATAATCCAACAACATTCTGAAGTCAATCTTGCATCTTTTTCTCATTCCATAACTTAACATGCACAATAACTCAAAATATAAAATAAGTAATTTTCTACACTCAGGGCTTCACATTCCTCCATTCTGAAGTTGGCACCTCAAAGTTAACCGAAGACTCGTCCAAAAACGTCACTCCTAATGACACGATGCTCATGCTGTCCGCCATCTTGAATCTCACTAGCTAGTCACCTCCCCAGCTGCCTCGCTCAATCTCCCCTCATCTATGATTGGCTTGCGAGCAAGTAAAGAATGAAACTGCCCAATCGGGGAGATCTGCGTAGCTCTACCGAGATCTTCGCATATTAAAACTTGCCCTAGCTAGTCTCGTTTTCGATTTCAAAATGGCCGCTGCGTGAATAACGTCCATTGATAATTTTCTGTTGACCTGGGAAATTTCAAAGAAGTCAAATTCATTTGTACATATATATCCAATACAAATGATGAGTAAACCCTTATAGAAAAAACAACGATGAGTCCATTTGACTGAGTGGAACTCCGTCACCTCTCAACATTTCTGTTTCTGCTCCACTTCAGGGGAACCACTGATGTGTGTGCCTGGGACATTCAGCAACGTGACAGGTCTGTCCCAGTGCCTGGACTGCCCTGCTGGTTACTACTGCACGTCAGGAACACTGCTGTACCGATGCCAGCGCGGCCACTACTGCCCCGGCAACAACACCATCGACTCCCCCATGTGCCCTGAGGGAACCTACAACCCTGACTTTGGTGGGTATACCTGCTGTATTGTTCTGGGAACTTTCCTCAGATGATATGAAAATGTCTGGGGAAAGTAATATGGAATGGAGTTAGAAGTGCAATAAATCTGTTGTTTTTTATGTGAAGTGTATGATCAGGCAGGCACAAAGGATTAGTTGTCCAAGTTACTTGGGGAACTGAAAAAAATATTTCTTTTAATCAGTACTCACTTTTTTCAGGAATTTTTCTAAGGTGAGGGTGCGAATATGTGTTTACACCTTTTCTTGCCATCAATCTTCATGTGTGTATATAGCACAAGGTGCTCTAGAGTTGCATATTGAAGAGGTGTGTCTTGTTGAGGAATTTGGACAAAACCTGGTGTTTGGATGACTTGCAGACAGCGTGAATGAGGGTCTGGAGGATGTTGTCAGTGGCCGTCATATTTTGACGGTCCAACTGAACACGGGCAACACTGTCTACCAGTCATAATGAGAGAAGATCACAAACGCAAATAGAAATGTATACTCTAAACTTTCATTTTGAACTCAGGAAGAAGATCATAACATTCCTATGACTGCTTTGTGGATGAGAAACGTTTCTTGCTTGGTGATGTGAATAAAAATGTGTGCCTGGATCTACATATGGAGTCTGTCTGTTTTCTCAGGACGAACTTCCCTGGCTGACTGCAAGCCTTGCCTCGGAGGCTACTACTGCAACATGACTGGAGCCTACAGTTTCGACTACACCCTCAACGAGACTGGCACTGGCAAATGTGCTCCTGGATACTACTGCAAACTGGGTGGGTAATTCTTGTAACTGCAGTCATTGTATAAGAAGTAGGATTGCTTTTTTGTTCCCTTGGTGTGTTGCCTCTCTAGGCTGGTAAAGATTGTCTCATGAGGAAATTTCTTCTGTGTTGATTAACTCCTTGAGAAATAAAATTGTCATCGGAGTTGGAGCCAGTAGAGACAGTTACATTGACTGCCCTGCCCTGCGGCTAGTTGCAGTGCAAGACTTTAATGCTCAGAATGATTTGAAACTTCAGTCTTTTACCTAGCAGTTGAATCACCTATCCACTCATTCTCTGCTGAAGCATTGTGCACTGCATTTGTTGTAGCTCTCTATTGAGGGAAGAATCCCATCATATTTGCAGGAGTGAACACAAGCACTCCCCTGCCAGGGCTTAGCAGTGGTGTGGGAGGGCCTTGTCCCCCAGGCTTCTTCTGTCCTGAGAAGACTGAGAATCCCCAGCCCTGCCCTGCCACCACGTTCCGAGCAGCCGAGTTTGGGATGTCTGCCAGTGACTGCACTACCTGCAGCCTGGGCCACTACTGTGGAGCAACCAACCTCTCAGCACCCAGCGGGCCGTGTGACCCAGGATTCTACTGTCTGCAGGGTAGCGAGTACCCCAACCCCACAGGTGGGCTGTCCAAGTTGTTGAAGTCTGGATAGGTTGTAGGCTAATCTTTAGTTTTTATGTATGTAGTATTCTTTGAGCCACTGGACATGGCCCCGAAAGCTTACCAGCCAGGGGTTTCAGCAGATGAGGGTGGCATTAAGTGGCTCTGGCACTCTGATTCACTTGACATTTCTCTTATGTATATATATCCACAATAAGCCCAGCACTGACTGGTGCCATTACATCTATTCCATCTCGGGTGATCTGAAATCTGTTTTTATTGCCCCAAGCATACGTGGGTAGCTGTCTGTGTGGAAGTCTGACTGTATGAGAAGCCTAGCCGTGGATACTGTCAC
>JAWQFJ010001839.1:9176-11676 GCA_034096865.1 Theodoxus fluviatilis | reverse complement strand
ATATTTGAATGGCCTTCAAATATTTAGACAGCTTTACTTTGCTATGTGTGTACATGTTGTCTGAAAATATACACATAGCTGCCCACAGTTCAACTATCATTTGTGTGTGCTGAATTGCACACCAGAGTTATTGAAGTGATGATTTACTTGAAACCCCCTGTGTCACAGAGATTGAATTGTTTCTTACTGGATGGAACGCTGTTTATGAGATTTTGTCTGTTTTATCACACGGGTGGCTGTCCCCAGTCATCACACTAACACCTCAATAGACACATATTCATCACTCTGAGTATTTACACCAGCTCATTAGATGCAGGCTATCTCTGTCTAGACTGTTTTGTCCCTGACCAACTGCTCAGGGTTATTTGTGGGTCACCTTCCCAGGCTACTACTGCGCTGCAAGCCCAGGTGAACAGCACAGCCTTCCCTGGGCCTGCTCGGTCACACTGTCTGTGTGCAGCGCGCGGTTAAGGTTCCACTGTCCACGGGCACTACCAGGACCGGAGGCCCAGCACTGTGCAAGACCTGCCCTTGGCTCGGTCATTACCAGTGTACAGTAGTCTATGGCCACGGCAGATCGTTGCTGACTGTTATGCGTGTCTCTACATGGGATGTAGTGATACAGCACACCTCTGGCAGAGGTGCAGTGATTCATCATGTTCGGCCTTTTATCCTTACTTTTATCTGGGTT
The DNA here is from genome assembly GCA_034096865.1 of Theodoxus fluviatilis. NCBI lineage: Eukaryota > Metazoa > Mollusca > Gastropoda > Cycloneritida > Neritidae > Theodoxus > Theodoxus fluviatilis. The sequence continues at coordinate 10,985 of JAWQFJ010001839.1, read as the reverse complement.
CGGTTGGTTGGTTAGATGGGATTGTGGTTGGTTGGTGCAGATGTTATATTATAATCACTCCTATCACCGCGCGAACTCCCACTCAGGGAGACTTCTCAAAGCGCTTCAGCCGATGTAGGGCTGACATCTCAGTGTGGTCGTTGTCTCCAAGTCAAGAGACCAGTGCGTCCTGCTGCCAAGGGGCTGGACCACTGTTTACCACAAAGGAGAAATTGGCGTGCTGGGTGTTTTATGTGGCCGACACTCCACCGTACGAGGACATGAGCGCAGATCTTTATAGGCGTGATATGGACTGTAAAAGGCCCTTCTGTAGGATATGGATACTTCTGCATGAAGCATGTTTGTACAGATTTTCTAAGACTTCCCAATTTAGTGTAAAATATACACATGTTTCCAGTGGAAGTGAGTCCAAGTGTTACAGAAGCGCATTATAACCCTCTAATTTCTTATAATGAATGCGATGCACAGTGTGATTAATTAACACTTGAACACCTTTGCGGGAGCAATTGGTGACTCCCACCAACTCTATTCCTGCGCATTGAAATACTTCCATTGATGAATACCTAAGAGATTATGTGACCAGATGCGTCAGAACATGAAATTTTTAACAGTAAACTCAAACACAGATGTATTCATGGAAAGTTAATTGCAAGCTGTTGACAGCGCATTTAACTGCAGTCGGGAGGGGCAGTGCAGTGCATCGAGGCTGCGCGGATCCTAAAATCGCATCACACTTGGGCAGCGTGCTCACTGCAATGCCTATCTTCTACTGAGGGAGTGAACAGGTTATTGGAAACTGCACAGTAGTGACCGGGGATGTGAAATTCCACCAAATTGAATCTCCTTCTCGAGGACAAAGTAAAGATCGTTTCATCATTATTATCATCAAAATGGTATCACTAAAGGGACCAGAGAGAAGCTGAAGGACATGCCATGTTGCCTGTTGCAGGTCTACTACTGCAATGTGAGGGACAACCTGGCCACTCCTACCTTGCCCTACACCTTGTCCTACCATGGCCACTACTGCACCAATGGACACAGTGGCATTCAACCTAGCACCACTGCCTCTGCCGGCACCCTCACAACCCCTCCACGCAGCTTGACAGAGCGATGAGAACAGTGCACGACCGTGCCGACACGGGCACCTACTGTGCCACTCCTGGACTCACCAACACACAGCGTGAGGAGGTCTCCGCCCCTGCTCCTGTCGCTTTCATGGTTTTGTGTCAGTATTGGCAGAAACGAGCATATTTACAATTACCTTATAGATCCACAGATTTTTATAATCACAGTAAAATGGTTGGTTGTTTGATTTGTAGGAAAAGAAAGGTTCACACTTAATGTTCATTTTTCGTTTGACTAAATTGCTTTTATAATGAATTACCAACAATTTGCAGTGGGGTTTATACCTGTACTAGAAAGGATAATGCTAAAGGGCATTAACGTGTCTAGCTATCTGAACTCAGTGTATTATTGATGTTCACACTTGTAGCTACATTGGGTCTGCCATCACCAGCGAATTTAAACAAAGTTTTTCTAAGTAGCCCATAATTATTTATCGTTTTTCAGGGAATCCAGAACTACAAAGAAGGATTGCCAGTGATGTAGGTCAGTATGCAGTGAGCCAGTCAGATATTCCAAAGTGCTCGGCCTCACAAGGCAGAGACTAACTCCATTCACTGCATTCATCTCTGTATTCCTTGCAGACTGTGCTAGCAAAAGATACTGGTGCTTCCAATGGAAGCTCACCCCACACCTACAGACAACATAATGGCGCAGTTCGGTGTCCCGAGGGCAGCTACTGTCCAA
>JAWQFJ010001838.1:216724-224224 GCA_034096865.1 Theodoxus fluviatilis | reverse complement strand
ATTGATTGATGGATGGATGGATGGATGGATGGATGGATGGATGATGGTTAAATGATGGATGGATGGATGGAATGACAAGGGTGGATGAATGGAAATGAAGAGGGAGGGATGGGCAGATGGACATATAGATGGACTGATGAATTAATAGACGGATGGATGAATGAATGAAGACATTTTAATGGCTTGTCTTTTTCTGTATGCCATGTAAGCTATTGATGGCTTTAATCCAAATGTGAGTTTTGAAAATGTGCAAGTAAGGAAGCCATTTTGGTGGCAATTCAACTACAAGTTGCATGAGGAGAAACACTGGGTGTATGCATAGCCTCAAGCCACAAGTAAGGAAGCCATTTTGGTGGCAATTCAACTACAAGTTGCATGAGGAGAAACACTGGGTGTATGCATACCCTCAAGCCACAAGGAAACACGACTTAAGACTACAGAGCACTCAGAGCACAAAACTCAGCCAAAGAAGCCACGATTTTTCTGTATGGTTCCTAATCCAGAACTAGACAACAGATGACCACCACGATTTCACAGATTGTTCCTTGGGGGAAACCCTGATGTTGCACCAAAATTAATAAAAATTTGTTATGCAGTTTTTGAGTTATTTTATCGAATACAGTAATGAACCAACCAGCCAGCCAGCCAACCAACAACCAACCAACCAACCAACCAACCAACCAACCAACCAACCAACCCACCCAACCCAACCCAACCCAACCAACCAACCAACCAACCAACCAACCAACCAACCAACCAACCAACCAACCAACCAACCCACCAACCAACCCACCAACCAACCAACCAATCACCCAACCAACCAACCAACTCACCCCCCACCCCACCCCACCCCACCCCACCCCACCCCAACCCAACCCAACCCAACCCCACCCAACCCAACCCAACCCAACCCAACCCAACCCAACCCACCCCACCCCAACCCAACCCCACCCAACCCAACCCACCCAACCCACTCCACCCCACCCACCCCACCCCACCCCACCCCACCCCACCCCACCCCACCCCACCCCACCCCACCCCACCCCAACCAACCAACCCACCAACCCAACCAACCAACCAACCAACCCACCGATCGACAGACCCCAAAAATAATCTCCTTGGAGGAGGAACTAATATGACTCCTGACACCTGATATTCTTGTGCCAAGTAGTGTCTTGAAAAGTTTGCATTTTAAGGCCACATTAGCAAAGCTGGGTAATGGAAAAGGAAAGAAAATTAAGTTAGAACAGTCAGTTAACATTTTGAGAAGAAAATAGGAAATGTTGCATTGATGTAGCTTCCATCCTTTAAGGCAGACATCACACACACGCATGCACGCATGCACGCACACACACACACACACACACACACACACACACACACACACACACACACACACACACACACACACACACTCTGGCGTTTGGCTGTATTGAGTTCGTTTGCTCCAGTATCTTTTCAAACTCAGGAGAGTTTTGTTTGGTTGTGTCAGTCTATGGATGTTGAGTTGAACACTGATGTTTGGTTGTGTCAGTCTATGGATGTTGAGTTGAACACTGATGTTCGGTTGTGTCAGTCTATGGATGTTGAGTTGAACACTGGCGTTTGGTTCCATCTGTCAAAGGATGTTGAGTTGAACACAGATGTTTGGTTGTGTCAGTCTGTGGATGTTGAGTTGAACACTGGTGTTTGGGTGCATCTGTCAAAGGATGCTGAGTTGAACACAGATGTTTGGTTGTGTCAGTCTGTGGATGTTGAGTTGAACACAGATGTTTGGTTGCATCTGTCAATGTTTATGTTTGGTTGTGTTTGTTATAGCCCCCGTGCTGGTGTTGTCCTTCGACACCATTACCACACTGCAGATGCTGCAGCAGTCAGGCAAAGTGACTATCACTGTGCTTTATTCCTCTGACGGTAAGTGTTAACCTGGCATTGAACTTCTTTGTAGTCCCCAACTAACTAGAGATGAAACTCACTAGAGATATTGCTCACTAGAGATGAAACTCACCAGAGACGAAACTCACCAGAGATGAAAGTCACCAGAGATGAAAGTCACTAGAGATGAAAGTCACTAGAGATGAAAGTCACTAGAGATGAAAGTCACAAGAGATGAAAGTCACTAGAAATGAAACCCACCAGAGATGAAAGTCACCAGGGATGAAACCCACCAGAGATGAAAGTCACTAGAGATGAAACCCACCAGAGATGAAAGTCACTAGAAATGAAAGTCACTAGAGATGAAAGTCACTAGAGATGAAACCCACCAGAGATAAAAGAAACTAGAGATGAAACCCACCAAAGATGAAAGTCACTAGAGATGAAAGTCACTAGAGATGAAAGTCACTAGAGATGAAAAAAACCAGAGATGAAACACACCAGAGATGAAAGTCACTAGAGATGAAAGTCACTAGAGATGAAACCCACCAGAGATAAAAGAAACTAGAGATGAAACCCACCAGAGATGAAAGTCACTAGAAATGAAACCCACCAGAGATGAAAGTCACTAGAGATGAAAGTCGCCAGAGATGAAAGTCACTAGAGATGAAACCCACCAAAGATGAAAGTCACCAGAGATGAAACCCACCAAAGAGGAAAGGCACCAGAGATGAAACCCACCAGAGATGAAAGTCACTAGAGAGATGAAACTAACTAGAGATGAAAGTCACTAGAGATGAAACCCACCAGAGATGAAAGTCACCAGAGATGAAAGTCACTAGAGATGAAACTAACTAGAGATGAAAGTCACTAGAGATGAAAGTCACCAGAGATGAAAGTCACTAGAGATGAAACCCTCCAGAGATGAAACCCACCAGAGATGAAAGTCACCAGAGATGAAAGTCACTAGAGATGAAACCCACCAAAGATGAAAGTCACCAGAGATGAAAGTCACTAGAGATGAAACCCACCAGAGATGAAAGTACCAGAGATGAAACCCACCAAAGAGGAAAGTCACCAGAGATGAAACCCACCAGAGATGAAAGTCACTAGAGAGATGAAACTAACTAGAGATGAAAGTCACTAGAGATGAAACCCACCAGAGATGAAAGTCACCAGAGATGAAAGTCACTAGAGATGAAACTAACTAGAGATGAAAGTCACTAGAGATGAAAGTCACTAGAGATGAAACCCTCCAGAGATGAAACCCACCAGAGATGAAAGTCACCAGAGATGAAACTAACTAGAGATGAAAGTCACTAGAGAGATGAAACTAACTAGAGATGAAAGTCACTAGAGATGAAACTAACTAGAGATGAAAGTCACTAGAGATGAAAGTCACCAGAGATGAAAGTCACTAGAGATGAAACCCTCCAGAGATGAAACCCACCAGAGATGAAAGTCACCAGAGATGAAAGTCACCAGAGATGAAAGTCACTAGAGATCAAACTAACTAGAGATGAAAGTCACCAGAGATGAAACCCACCAGAGATGAAACCCACCAGAGATGAAACCCTCCAGAGATGAAACCCACCAGAGATGAAAGTCACCAGAGATGAAAGTCACCAGAGATGAAAGTCACTAGAGATGAAACCCACCAGAGATGAAAGTCACCAGAGATGAAAGTCACCAGAGATGAAAGTCACCAGAGATGAAAGTCACTAGAGATGAAACCCACCAGAGATGAAAGTCACCAGAGATGAAAGTCACCAGAGATGAAAGTCAACAGAGATGAAAGTCAACAGGGATGAAAGTCACTAGAGATCAAACTAACTAGAGATGAAAGTCACCAGAGATGAAACCCACCAGAGATGAAACCCACCAGAGATGAAAGTCACCAGAGATGAAAGTCACTAGAGACGAAACCCTCCAGAGATGAAACCCACCAGAGATGAAAGTCACTAGAGATGATAGTCACCAGAGATGAAAGTCACTAGAGATGAAACCCACCAGAGATGAAAGTCACCAGAGATGAAACCCAGCAGAGATAAAAGTCACCAGAAATGAAAGTCGCTAGAAATGAAACCCATCAGAGAGGAGAAGTCGCCAGAGATGAAAGTCACCAGAGATGAAAGTCACTAGAGATGAAAGTCACCAGAGATGAAAGTCACCAGAGATGAAAGTCAACAGGGATGAAAGTCACTAGAGATGAAACTAACTAGAGATGAAAGTCACCAGAGATGAAACCCACCAGAGATGAAACCCACCAGAGATGAAAGTCACCAGAGATGAAAGTCACTAGAGATGAAACCCTCCAGAGATTAAAGTCACTAGAGATGAAAGTCACCAGAGATGAAACCCACCAGAGATGAAAGTCACCAGAGATGAAACCCAACAGAGATGAAAGTCACCAGAGATGAAACTAACTAGAGATGAAAGTCACCGGAGATGAAAGTCACTAGAGATGAAACTAACTAGAGATGAAAAGTCACTAGAGATGAAACCCACCAGAGATGAAAGTCACTAGAGATGAAATTCACCAGACATGAAACCCACCAGAGATGAAACCCACCAGAGAGGAATGTCACCAGAGATGAAACCCACCAGAGATGAAACCCACCAGAGATGAAAGTCACCAGAGATGAAAGTCACCAGAGATGAAAGTCACCAGAGATGAAAGTCACCAGAGATGAAAGTCACCGGAGATGAAAGTCACCAGAGATGAAACCCACCAGAGATGAAAGTCACTAGAGATGAAACCCACCAGAGATGAAAGTCACCAGAGATGAAACCCACCAGAGATGAAAGTCACTAGAGATGAAACCCACCAGAGATGAAAGTCACCAGAGATGAAACCCACCAGAGATGAAAGTCACTAGAGAGGAAACCCACCAGAGATGAAAGTCACCAGAGATGAAAGTCACTAGAGATGAAACCCATCAGAGATGAAAGTCACCAGAGATAAAACCCACCAGAGATGAAACCCACCAGAGATGAAAGTCACCAGAGATGAAAGTCACTAGAGATGAAACCCACCAGAGATGAAACCCACCAGAGATGAAAGTCACTAGAGATGAAAGTCACCAGAGATGAAACCCATCAGAGATGAAAGTCACCAGAGATGAAAGTCACCAGAGATGAAACCCACCAGAGATGAAAGTCACCAGAGATGAAAGTCACCAGAGATGAAACCCACCAGAGATGAAAGTCACCAGAGATGAAAGTCACTAGAGATGAAACCCACCAGAGATGAAAGTCACCAGAGATGAAACCCACCAGAGATGAAAGTCACCAGAGATGAAAGTCACTAGAGATGAAACCCATCAGAGATGAAAGTCACCAGAGATAAAAGTCACCAGAGATGAAACCCACCAGAGATGAAAGTCACCAGAGATGAAACCCACCAGAGATGAAAGTCACTAGAGATGAAACCCATCAGAGATGAAAGTCACCAGAGATGAAACCCACCAGAGATGAAACTAACTAGAGATGAAACCCACCAGAGATGAAAGTCACGAGAGATGAAACCCACCAGAGATGAAACCCACCAGAGATGAAAGTCACTAGAGATGAAAGTCACTAGAGATGAAAGTCACTAGAGATGAAAGTCACTAGAGATGAAAGTCACTAGAGATGAAAGTCACCAGAGATGAAACCCACCAGAGATGAAAGTCACCAGAGATGAAACCCAACAGAGATGAAAGTCACCAGAGATGAAACTAACTAGAGATGAAAGTCACTAGAGATGAAACCCATCAGAGATGAAAGTCACCAGAGATGAAACCCATTAGAGATGAAAGTCACCAGAGATGAAACCCACCAGAGATGAAAGTCACTAAAGATGAAACTAACTAGAGATGAAAGTCACTAGAGAGGAAACCCACCAGAGATGAATGTCACCAGAGATGAAAGTCACCAGAGATGAAACCCATCAGAGATGAAAGTCACCAGAGATGAAAGTCACCAGAGATGAAACCCACCAGAGATGAAAGTCACCAGAGATGAAACCCACCAGAGATGAAAGTCACTAGAGATGAAACCCATCAGAGATGAAACCCACCAGAGATGAAACCCATCAGAGATGAAACCCACCAGAGATGAAACCCATCAGAGATGAAACCCACCAGAGATGAAACCCATCTGAGATGAAACCCATCAGAGATGAAACCCATCAGAGATGAAAGTCACCAGAGATGAAAGTCACTAGAGATGAAACTAACTAGAGATGAAAGTCACTAGAGATGAAAGTCACTAGAGATGAAACCTTCCAGAGATGAAAGTCACCAGAGATGAAAGTCACTAGAGATGAAACTAACTAGAGATGAAAGTCGCTAGAGATGAAACCCACCAGAGATGAAACCCACCAGAGATGACAGTCACCAGAGATGAAGTCACTAGAGATGAAACTAACTAGAGATGAAAGTCACTAGAGATGAAACCCACCAGAGATGAAAGTCACCAGAGATGAAAGTCACCAGAGATGAAAGTCAATAGAGATGAAACTAACTAGAGATGAAAGTCACTAGAGATGAAACCCACCAGAGATGAAACCCACCAGAGATGAAAGTCACTAGAGATGAAAGTCACTAGAGATGAAAGTCACTAGAGATGAAAGTCACCAGAGATGAAAGTCAATAGAGATGAAACTAACTAGAGATGAAACCCACCAGAGATGAAAGTCACCAGAGATGAAACTAACTAGAGATGAAAGTCACTAGAGATGAAACCCACCAGAGATGAAAGTCACTAGAGATGAAACCCACCAGAGATGAAAGTCACCAGAAATGAAAGTCACTAGAGATGAAACTAACTAGAGATGAAACCCACTAGAGATGAAAGTCACTAGAGATGAAAGTCACTAGAGATGAAACCCACCAGAGATGAAAGTCACCCGAGATGAAAGTCATTAGAGATGAAGTAACCCACCAGAGATGAAAGTCACCAGAGATGAAAGTCACTAGAGATGAAAGTCACTAGAGATGAAAGTCACTAGAGATGAAACCCACCATAGATGAAAGTCACCAGAGAGGAAAGTCACTAGAGATGAAACTAACTAGACATGAAAGTCACTAGAGATGAAAGTCACCAGAGATGAAACCCACCAGAGATGAAAGTCACCAGAGATGAAACCCACCAGAGATGAAAGTCACTAGAGATGAAACCCATCAGAGATGAAAGTCACCAGAGATGAAACCCATCAGAGATGAAAGTCACCAGAGATGAAAGTCACCAAAGATGAAAGTCACCAGAGATGAAAGTCACCAGAGATGAAAGTCACCAGAGATGAAAGTCACCAGAGATGAAAGTCACCAGAGATGAAAGTCACCAGAGATGAAAGTCACCAGAGATGAAAGTCACCAGAGATGAAAGTCACTAGAGATGAAACTAACTAGAGATGAAACCCACTAGAGATGAAAGTCACTAGAGATGAAAGTCACCAGAGATGAAAGTCACCAGAGATGAAACCCACCAGAGATGAAAGTCACCAGAGATGAAAGTCACCAGAGATGAAAGTCACCAGAGATGAAAGTCACCAGAGATGAAAGTCACTAGAGATGAAACTAACTAGAGATGAAACCCACTAGAGATGAAAGTCACTAGAGATGAAAGTCACCAGAGATGAAA
>JAWQFJ010001838.1:201724-211724 GCA_034096865.1 Theodoxus fluviatilis | reverse complement strand
CTTAGCCAGCTGTCAGCAAGGGTGTTCACTATTGTTGAAACTGTCTTTCCGGCAGCCCTGAATGATTGGCTGTCTGAGGCACTGTGCAGCTGCATTCTCTGCTACATGAGTGTGCCCTGCCTAGGAATTTTAACCTTACCGTGATAGTCAAGGCATAAACTGTGTGCGCTGCCTAGGAATTTTAACCTTACCGTGATAGTCAAGGCATAAACTGTGTGCGCTGTCTAGGAATTTTAACCTTACCGTGATAGTCGAGGCATAAACTGTGTGCCCTGCCTAGGAATTTTAACCTTACCGTGATAGTCGAGGCATAAACTGTGTGCCCTGCCTAGGAATTTTAACCTTACCGTGATAGTCAAGGCATAAACTGTGTGCCCTGCCTAGGAATTTTAACCTTACCGTGATAGTCGAGGCATAAACTGTGTGCCCTGCCTAGGAATTTTAACCTTACCGTGATAGTCAAGGCATAAACTGTGAGGTAAAGAGAGAACAAATCCTGCTTGTCTAGGCACATTCCGTGAGATTGGGAGTGCAAGTCTGCTGGTTTTGCTCGTCACAAATTATCCAAAAATTCACCACTAAAATGTTTCAACCACAGTGGCTTGGATTTCGTCTTTGTTCACTTGCTGACATATGTCTGCATCTACATGTGAAGTTACTCACACCACAGCGTGGCATCACAGCCCTTAGTTACAGGCACCCAGTTTTACTTGTGGGTGGGGAGAGGCAATGCAAGACAGGCACCTTGCCAGAGATTGCAAACCACGGACCTGTACAGCTTCGCGTGCATCGCGTGCATCGACCGCTTGCCAGAAAGAACTGTGGGCGATTGCTGTAATGCCTGTACCAGAGCCCTAGGTACAACTTCCTGTATGACACGTGTTTGCCCATTCCTGGCTGTGAAGCCGAAAGAAAAATTAGTTGTTGTTATGGTAACATGGCAAAAACAACAACAACCAAAAATGGTTCTTAGGTCGGCCTGAATATAAAAAAAATTGAAGAGGCCAGACTGAACATGAAATACAATTTCTCTTTTGCTGAAAAAAGTTTTTTTTTTAAAAGTAAAGATACTTAAATAGTGGATTCCCTGAGTGCTCATAAAGCAGGGAGGATGGAACTGTGTACAATTTGTTGATTACCGTCAATTGCTCTCTCCCCCCCCCCCCCCCCTCCTTGCTTAAAAAAGTTTTGGGTCAGGAAAAAAAAAGGATCAATCAGGTCACCTTAGCCATAACTTTTTTCCCCTAAGTTGTCACCTACCAGAGGTTGCACCTCATGTATGTATGTATGTATGTATGTATGTATGTATGTATGTATGTATGTATGTATGTATGTATGTATGTATGTATGTATGTATGTATGTATGTATGTATGTATGTATGTATGTATGTATGTATGTATTTTGGCTCTTATATAGCGCCAATCTCACACCCAAAGGCATGCTCAAGGCGCTCAACACGTTCACCCTTTGAATAAAAGAGTTTTTAGCTGTGACTTGAAAGTCTGTATTGAAGGAGATTTCCTCAGTCTGTCTGGGATATCGTTCCAGAGTTTTGGCCCAGCATAAGAAGCAATAACCAGGGCGACTGTGACTGGAGTTGTTCTTATTCTAACCAGCTCTCACGATGAATCATAATTGATGGCCTCACATAGTCCTCAAAGGTGATTGGCTGTAACACTCCACCCAGCCAGCCAGCCAACCATTCTGCCAGGGGTTAGTTGTTCTGTCATCCCAGTTCCCATAGACGCCACTGTACATCTTGGCACATATTATGACTAATGATGACTGCGAGTATTCACTTGTGAAAAATGTAAAGATATTACCATAAAAAATAGATGTTTGGGTTGTTCAGCAGAAAGCTGTGTCTTTACTCACAGTCATGGCACAATAGAGTTGAATCACAGACCGCTTCATACGTGTGGGAATGTGTCAGCATGACCTCTTGGCTGTAAACATATGTAAATGTTACTACTTCACAACACACTTTCAATGTTTCATGAAGCGATTGTCATGAAAATGCTGCAAGCTGATATAAAAGTTGTAAGGCATTGGTATGCGTGTGTGTGTGTGTGTGTGTGTGTGTGTGTTTGTGTGTGTTGTGTGTGTGTGTGCGTGTGTGTGTGTGTGTGTATGTGTGCACGTGTGTGTGTGTGTGTGCGTGTGTGTGTGTGTGTGTGCGTGCGTGTGTGTGTGTGTGTGTGTGTGTGTATGTGTGTGTGTGAGAGAGAGAGAGAGAAAAGAGAGAGAGAGAGAGAGAGAGAGAGAGAGAGAGAGAGAGAGAGAGAGAGAGAGAGAGAGAGAGAGAGAGAGAGAGACAGAGAGAGAGACAGAGAGAGAGACAGAGAGAGAGAGAGTTGGTGTTTGTGTGGGTTTGGGTGAATGGTCGGTTGGTTGTGTATAGAAGTATTCTCGCTGTCTTTGCATGTTTTTTCTTCAGATTGAAACATTTAGCATAATATGATGTTAGTTACACTTGTATATGGTGTGCAGGTGTGATTGTCGGTAGTAGGGCTATCAAATGTCAGTACTAATGTCATCAGCTACAATGTTTTGGACGGCAAACCTTGAGATACAGTATACCCACTTTGGTCATAATATATACTCAAGTTGAATGAATGAGATCCAGGCGTGGACGAGCACTCCACACCACACACTTGCATTGAACTGCTACGATTTCTGCTTGGTGTGCAGTCGTCCACCCTGTGATCTCTGCACACTACTCATTTTGTGGCACACACCATACACACCACAGGTCACGAGTTACTTCACTCACAAGTGGGACGTGCGCGGACTTCGCAGTCATGAAGCTGGTCACTGCTGGTCAAGCACGTGGTTATGGAAGCTTGACCACTGCCTGTGACTATGTGTGCTCCCTTGTCTCAGTCTTCATCTCATGGCCCCCTGTGGGTTAGGGGGGGTAAGAATAGGCCCCCTGTGGGTTAGGGCTGTAAGAATAGGCTCCCTGTGGGTTAGGGGGGGGGGGTAAGAATAGGCCCACCGCGTCTTCCTACTCAGTTCAGAAAAGCAAATAACCAGTGAAATCGTAACTTGGCTCGTTCTTTCCTTTCGTGATCAATTGCCTTGAATAGTCTGTATAGGCTGATAGGCCAAAGCACTCCATCCATCTATCCGTCTTTTTAGTCTGCTGAAGCTCCACCACAAAATGCTGGTTTTGGCGTCTGTCCGCCTTCTAATTTGGTCTAAATGCAGGTAGGCAGGGACTACACGGGTATTGATAGAATCTGCAGTGCTCATACTTTGACTAGAATTATTACCATCTTTATTACTCTTTTTAAACATGCTGGGTCTGAGTGGTCGTGCATTGTTTTGTACCCTTCATGAGCCAGCTCCTCACAGGAGGTGACGCAGTTCGCCTTCCGCACGCTTCGCGGAGTCCCAGCTCTGGATGACGAGGAGTAGTGGTCCTACCGGCATGCAGTGTTCCTGGCTATGTGAGACGGCCTCCGCTTGGCACTTATGGCTGTCTGTGGAAACTGCTAGTCAGGCAGTTGGTGCATTGGATACTACATTCTTTTTTTAAAATCAGATTAGCTCAGAACCGTGTGTGTGGAGCCATCATGTCGATCCAAACTGGAAACCACTGTCTTCCCTTTTGTCAGTCACTGCATCACCTTCATACTGTTACGCTTGCTTTGGGAACGAAGAGTTTTTGTTTCCAGTGTTAAAATCCCACGTTACTCTTTAGTATGCATTGTCGTGCATGAACGCACTGTGGGGCTCGTCCTCCCTTGCTCCAACTGCGTCTTCTTTGTTCTTTCCTTCCCAGCCCTTCCCTCAATACCTCTATTCATCCACCCACCCCCCCACCCCCACCTCACCCCTCCCTACCCCCCCCCCCCCATTTTGAATGGCCCATTCACAACCATTTCCACCGTTCAAACCCAGATATTTGGTCTCCTAAAGGTGTACTTTCTCGGACGACTTCTGCAGTTAACAGTTGTCCTTCGCGTTGTCACACGCTTGCACGCTTTTGTGCGAACACGTGGCTCTGTCAAGCATGTTGAGTTGGCACGCCATGAAGGTATATTTGGATGTGGCCGTTTACATTATTATTTTTAAAGTCTGACAGTCACATAAGCATAATATTGATGACATAGGTAAAATCCATTTAGGCATTCACTCCCCATCCTTCCAAAACGGCCACTGCCGGTCCGGATTTCAGACTGAAGGAGTCAGTCCTATGGCAGAGCTACTGGAGCATGCCAGGAAAGCTCTGTGGTCATGGAATTCCTGCTGGGGAGGGAGGGAGGTATCATGCAGCAGATGCCGTATATGGAATATAACACGCGTAGAAACCCACTGAAGCGTTCATTCTGTTGTCTTCCCAAATCACTCACTGCCATCCTACGCTTCGGACAGGGGGAGTCTCCTCCATGACTGAGCATGTGGAGCACATCCCGAAAGCTCTATGGCCATGAATTCCAGCTGAGAAAGGGAGTACAATGCTGCAGCTGCCATGTGTGGAATGTAACAGCAGTAGGAATCAAATGTTCATTCATCACCTTCCCAAATCACACACTGCAGTCCCACTGACTGAGGGAGTCTCTTCCATGGCTGAGCCAGTGGAGCACATCCAGTGGATGAAGGAGCACAGTGCTGCAGCTGACGTGAGTGGAATGTAACAGCAGTAGGAATCAAGGGAAGCGTTCATTCCAACAACTTCCTAAATCACACACTGCCATCCTAGGCTTCAGAGTGAGGGAGCCTCAACACCGACACGTCAGGCAGGCCCTCGTGAATTGTCCCCAGAGGCTGGCGGGGTCCACTGCTGTCGTAGCTGCGGCTGCTGAGCAGATCTGCTGGGGGATTGAACCCTCGTCTTAGGGTTGCAAGGCAGGGCTCCTGCACGTTTCGTTGAGGGTCTTGGTCTGGGACCAACGCAGGCCTGACTCGACCGCTGGGTTTCTTGGGTAGTCTGTGCCGTTCAGTCTGGTCCCCTCTCACTCGCTGGTCCCGCGTAGTCTGGCACTGGGCGTCGCTCCAGCCCTCTCGGCTTGTCTCTGACTCCTCCCTGTCTGGTCCTTCTCTCCCTCCCACTCGCCTCCTGCCTCCACGCTCCATCTCCTCTGCCGCGGCTCCTCCGTCTACCGCGTCCTCGGCAACGACCTGCTGCTGCTTCTTCCTGCGGCTGCTGCGTCGTCTTCTGAGTCCAGGGGAGGATACTGATGAGGGGTCAGGGGTCACGCCGGTGTTCGGGAGCTCCAGCGTGGGGTTCTTGAAGGGGGTGTGGGTGGGGGTGCCGAGGTGGCGTGGGTGGTAGTGCATGAGTGGGTTGTCGAAGCCCAGGGTCTGCATGAGGGCGCGCCGACGGATGATTGCATTGCCGTCTGCCACGCTGGTCTGCAGGGACATGGTCTCGCAGAAGAAACGCTGCTGGGGCCAAACCTGGTTGCGCTGGATGTCGAAGATTCGGACCGTCTTGGGCTTGCCACACAGCTTCTGTTGAAAGGAAATTTGGTGTTGATTGATAAGAGACCCTATGACTAGGGGTGGTGGTGGTGGTGGGGGGGGGGGGGGGGGGGGCGGGGGGGGGGATAAACTGTCCAGTGGTTTGAGTTCTTATTGTGGATGAGAAACCGCTGTTGAAAACAAATATTATCATCTTTGAGTACTTCGTTGATCGGTCAAAGGCTCTGTGATCAGGTAAGTGAAGTGCAGAACAGTTTGACTCGTACTTGTGGGTGATAAGTTGCTACAAATAACCACCACTTTTGTTACCTTCATTTGTTTGGCTTCTAGGCATTACATACTGACGGAATCTAACACATATTGAGTCTTCTTCTTCTTCTTGTCGATCGCTAGATGATTGCGCAAGTCGCCCGCACAAATGCAGCTGTTCTCCACAGCTCCTCCAGGTTGCCATAGAGTTTGCTCCTCACTGGTGTTGGGTCTGACCACGTTTCTCTTCTGAGGGCATCATGGTGGGGGCAGTCTTGGAGAAGGTGTTCACCGGTCATCGAGGCAGTGTCGCAAGAACATCTGTCTGTCTGACCGACTTTGAACTTGTGAAACATATGTGCCGGCAATTTGTTGTGTCGTGTTCGGAGTCTGAACAGAATGACTTGGTCAGCTGTGTTCAGAAAGTGGTAGCTGTCATTTTGGTTGTAGTTCGGATGTTGCTGGCGCCACTTTTTCTGAGACAGAGCCTTGATGATGGTCTTCTCTTCTGCATTAGAGACCTGTCTGTCTTCCTGGTCCAGCTGACCACCTTCCCATATTGAGTGAATCATGGTGTCTGCCCCTGCAGCTGGCTCTCTCTAATTTCCAAGAGTATTAGATAGGTAAAGCGTCTCTTCTCCTCTGCTGGGAGGCGACTGTTTTCATGGGGTGAAAGATGGATGGAATTTCAGTGGAAAGAGGGATACTTTCATGGTCAGGTATGTGTGTGCGTGTGTGTTTGTGTGTGTGTGTGTGTGTGCGTGCGTGTGTTTGCGTGTGTTTGCGTGCGCGCGCGCTAACAGGTGATTGTGTGTGTGTGTGTGTATTTGTCCGCACGCATGTGTGCGTGGTTGCGCGTGTGCGCGCGTGTTTACGAGTGTGCGAATGTGCGCTTGTTGTGCATGTTAGCGTGAATGCGTGTGTTCGTGCATGTTCACGAAAACCTGTGTTGGAATGCACGTGCATGCCTGCGAGTGGGTGCATACCTGGCAGCACTGGGGCAGCATGGCCTCGATGTAGAGGATGACGGAGAGACGCTGCAGCTCCCACTGCAGGTAGCGATTCTGCGACACCAGGGCGCAGGTCTGCGACATCATGGCGATGAGTGCGTTCAGCATCAGCAAGTAGGTCAGCAGTACAAAGGTCACGAACAGCGTCACCGCCACCCAGGCGTGGTGTGCCTTGCACAGCACCTGAATGAATGATAAAACGAATAAATGAACGAGTGAATGATTCAATGGATGAATGAATGAATGAACTGATGAACGAAATAACGAACAAATGGACAATATAATGAATGAACGAACGAATGTCAAACGAACGAACGAATCAATGAACGAAAGAGTTTACGCTCTTTCAGCCTTTGTAGACTTTGGATCGCCATTGGTCAAGGAAATCAAAAGCGCTGGTAAGACTTCGTCGTCTCGATTTCTGTAGTTATTTGCCTTTTATAAATCGCTTGGGGAGACACGGGGGGCCTACTGTTACCCCCTGACCACAGGGAGACACGGGGGGACAACTGTTACCCCCTGTCCACAGGGAGACATGGGGGGCCTACTGTTACCCCCAGTCCACAGGGAGACACGGGGGGCCTACTGTTACCCCCAGTCCACAGGGAGACACGGGGGGCCTACTGTTACCCCCTGTCCACAGGGAGACACGGGGGGCCTACTGTTACCCCCTGTCCACAGGGAGACACGGTGGGCCTACTGTTACCCCCTGTCCACAGGGAGACACGGGGGGCCTACTGTTACCCCCTGTCCACAGGGAGACACGGTGGGCCTACTGTTACCCCCTGTCCACAGGGAGACACGGGGGGCCTACTGTTACCCCCTGTCCACAGGGAGACACGGGGGGCCTACTGTTACCCCCAGTCCACAGGGAGACACGGGGGGCCTACTGTTACCCCCTGTCCACAGGGAGACACGGGGGGCCTACTGTTACCCCTTGTCCATAGGGAGACACGGTGGGCCTACTGTAACCCCCTGTCCACAGGGAGACACGGGGGGCCTACTGTTACCCCCTGTCCACAGGGAGACACGGGGGGCCTACTGTTACCCCCTGTCCACAGGGAGACACGGGGGGCCTACTGTTACCCCCTGTCCACAGGGAGACACGGGGGCCTACTGTTACCCCCTGTCCACAGGGAGACACGGGGGCCTACTGTTACCCCCTGTCCACAGGGAGACACGGGGGGCCTACTGTTACCCCCTGTCCACAGGGAGACACGGGGGGCCTACTGTTACCCCCAGTCCACAGGGAGACACGGGGGCCTACTGTTACCCCCTGTCCACAGGGAGACACGGGGGGCCTACTGTTACCCCCTGTCCACAGGGAGACACGGGGGGCCTACTGTTACCCCCTGTCCACAGGGAGACACGGTGGGCCTACTGTTACCCCCTGTCCACAGGGAGACACGGGGGGCCTACTGTTACCCCCTGTCCACAGGGAGACACGGGGGGCCTACTGTTACCCCCTGTCCACAGGGAGACACGGGGGGCCTACTGTTACCCCCTGTCCACAGGGAGACACGGGGGGCCTACTGTTACCCCCTGTCCACAGGGAGACACGGGGGGCCTACTGTTACCCCCTGTCCACAGGGAGACACGGGGGGCCTACTGTTACCCCCTGTCCACAGGGAGACACGGGGGGCCTACTGTTACCCCCTGTCCACAGGGAGACACGGGGGGCCTACTGTTACCCCCTGTCCACAGGGAGACACGGGGGGCCTACTGTTAC
The DNA here is from genome assembly GCA_034096865.1 of Theodoxus fluviatilis. Taxonomy (NCBI): domain Eukaryota; kingdom Metazoa; phylum Mollusca; class Gastropoda; order Cycloneritida; family Neritidae; genus Theodoxus; species Theodoxus fluviatilis. The sequence goes on along the minus strand of JAWQFJ010001838.1, from coordinate 203,305 downwards.
CCCCTGTCCACAGGGAGACACGGTGGGCCTACTGTTACCCCCTGTCCACAGGGAGACACGGGGGCCTACTGTTACCCCCTGTCCACAGGGAGACACGGGGGGCCTACTGTTACCCCCTGTCCACAGGGAGACACGGGGGGCCTACTGTTACCCCCTGTCCACAGGGAGACACGGGGGGCCTACTGTTACCCCCTGTCCACAGGGAGACACGGGGGCCTACTGTTACCCCCTGTCCACAGGGAGACACGGGGGGCCTACTGTTACCCCCTGTCCACAGGGAGACACGGGGGGCCTACTGTTACCCCCTGTCCACAGGGAGACACGGGGGGCCTACTGTTACCCCCAGTCCACAGGGAGACACGGTGGGCCTACTGTTACCCCCTGTCCACAGGGAGACACGGTGGGCCTACTGTTACCCCCTGTCCACAGGGAGACACGGGGGGCCTACTGTTACCCCCTGTCCACAGGGAGACACGGGGGGCCTACTGTTACCCCCTGTCCACAGGGAGACACGGGGGCCTACTGTTACCCCCTGTCCACAGGGAGACACGGGGGCCTACTGTTACCCCCTGTCCACAGGGAGACACGGGGGCCTACTGTTACCCCCTGTCCACAGGGAGACACGGGGGCCTACTGTTACCCCCTGTCCACAGGGAGACACGGGGGGCCTACTGTTACCCCCTGTCCACAGGGAGACACGGGGGCCTACTGTTACCCCCTGTCCACAGGGAGACACGGGGGCCTACTGTTACCCCCTGTCCACAGGGAGACACGGTGGGCCTACTGTTACCCCCTGTCCACAGGGAGACACGGGGGGCCTACTGTTACCCCCTGTCCACAGGGAGACACGGGGGGCCTACTGTTACCCCCTGTCCACAGGGAGACACGGGGGGCCTACTGTTACCCCCTGTCCACAGGGAGACACGGGGGGCCTACTGTTACCCCCTGTCCACAGGGAGACACGGGGGGCCTACTGTTACCCCCTGTCCACAGGGAGACACGGGGGGCCTACTGTTACCCCCTGTCCACAGGGAGACACGGGGGGCCTACTGTTACCCCCTGTCCACAGGGAGACACGGGGGGCCTACTGTTACCCCCAGTCCACAGGGAGACACGGGGGGCCTACTGTTACCCCCTGTCCACAGGGAGACACGGTGGGCCTACTGTTACCCCCTGTCCACAGGGAGACACGGGGGGCCTACTGTTACCCCCAGTCCACAGGGAGACACGGTGGGCCTACTGTTACCCCCTGTCCACAGGGAGACACGGTGGGCCTACTGTTACCCCCTGTCCACAGGGAGACACGGTGGGCCTACTGTTACCCCCTGTCCACAGGGAGACACGGGGGGCCTACTGTTACCCCTGTCCACAGGGAGACACGGTGGGCCTACTGTTACCCCCTGTCCACAGGGAGACACGGGGGGCCTACTGTTACCCCCTGTCCACAGGGAGACACGGGGGGCCTACTGTTACCCCCCTGTCCACAGGGAGACACGGGGGGCCTACTGTTACCCCCTGTCCACAGGAGACACGGGGGGCTACTGTTACCCCTGTCCACAGGGAGACACGGGGGCCTACTGT
>JAWQFJ010001838.1:199971-201707 GCA_034096865.1 Theodoxus fluviatilis | reverse complement strand
CAATCAGAGCAATAAAATATTGGTTGAGGCTGTCAAAACTACCTGTTCAAAGATTACCAAGACAAGCATATGAAATGCTACTTCATTCTAATATCCCTGAAAGAAAGAATTGGACTAGCCTAGTTAAAAACACATTGTGTAGATTTGGATTTATGTATGTTTGGTTGAATGATGGAGTAAGGAACCGGACATCCTTCTTGAAACAAATAAAGCAAAGATTACAGGACTGCTATCGTCAGTCATGGGATGAACGACATCACAACAGTCAAAGATTCATATGGTACTCTAACGTAAAAGACTTATTTGGGACGGAAAGTTATCTGAGTTTCCTAACCATTAAAAAGTTTAGAGATTCCTTCATTCGCTTCCGATTCGGAATAAATACACTGAGAGTTAACCAGCATTACAGGCACAATGAAACAAACGATCTGGTTTGTCCATTTTGTAGCACACTTGAAAACGAAACCCACTTCTTGTTAGAATGTAGCACATATGATAAGCTAAGGGAAAGATATATTGCAAAATATGTATATCCGAACAAAAGATACTGTGCTTACCTCTTAAAAGGTAACAATAGCAGGAAAATTATGGATGTATCAATGTTTATATTTTATGCACTAAAGCTAAGGCAAGAGAAATGTATAGAAACACAATCTGTTTATAATCTGCTTGAAAATGTATGTTTGTCTAGCCAGCCCTAGAGTTGTAAGGATTGTAAGTAAATGTTGTTGTGTAACTATGATGATCATTCAATGGGCTGTCGGCCTGCGAATAAAACAAGTTCAAATTCAAATTCAAATTCTCTCTCTCTCTCTCTCTCTCTCTCTCTCTCTCTCTCTCTCTCTCTCTCTCTCTCTCTCTCTCTCTCTCTCTCTCTCTCTCTCTCTCTCTCTCTCCGCACGTGTGAATGCGCGCGCGTGTGTGAGATATCCACCTTTCGAACTGTTTTATCATTTCCTAAACCCATTCCCTTCACAAGGCCAGTGTGAAGGTGCGAGAATTTTCCCCGTTGCGAAATGGCGGGGAAGTTCTTTTTTCCAGTGGCCACAGCAGACGCCAAGTGTTGAGGAAATGCCTGCCCCCCCCCCCCCCCCCCCCCCTTCCCTATTAGGGTCTGCAACGGGGGTTGTTGCTTCCCCTGACAAGCTAAGCGCAAGAGTTATTGCGCCTGCTTGGTCAGGGGCGGGTTTCAAAATGCGAAGATCTCGGTAGATCTACGTAGATCTCGCCGAATGGGCAGTTTCATTCTTTGCTTGCTAGCGAGCCAATCGAAGACGAGCGTAGATTGAGCGAGGCAGCTTGAGAGGTGCCTAGCTTTTAAGATTCGAGACAAAAGTTCGGCGTGGATGCGTTGACCTGCATTCGATGTGTAAACTGTAGGAGGTTTCACGATCTGTTAATGCATTCAACATACACCTTTGATAAATTAATGCTGTGCATGGCTTATAATTTCTTTGGATGGGTTGCTAGTATCTCGAAATAGAGCGTTTTCTGAATGAACCGGCAACACGTCGGCCATTGAAATGTGGCTAGTTCACCTCTTGTTGTGACGTCTACGCATGCGCATTACTTCGTCACGTTGGGTAGTTTCTTTTTTAGCTAGCTCTTACTGCGAAGCAAGATCTTGCGACCAAGATCGACTACCTATTTTGAAACCCGCCCCAGTACACTGCATTATTGTAACTATGGCGGTAATGGACACTGCAAATTTCGAACGCTGGCGTATGCCGGAATTA
>JAWQFJ010001838.1:187471-194971 GCA_034096865.1 Theodoxus fluviatilis | reverse complement strand
CCACCATCTCTCCATTCACCCCCCGTCTTCCCACCATCTCTCCATCCACCCCCCGTCTTCCCACCATCTCTCCATCCACCCCCCATCTTCCCACCATCTCTCCATCCACCCCACGTCTTCCCACCATCTCTCCATCCACCCCCCGTCTTCCCACCATCTCTCCATCCACCCCCCGTCTTCCCACCATCTCTCCATCCACCCCCGTCTTCCCACCATCTCTCCATCCACCCCCCGTCTTCCCACCATCTCTCCATCCACCCCCCGTCTTCCTACCATCTCTCCATCCTCCCCCCGTCTTCCCACCATCTCTCCATCCACCCCCCGTCTTCAAACCATCTCTCCATCCAGCCCCCGTCTTCCCAACATCTCTCCATCCAGCCCCCGTCTTCCCAACATCTCTCCATCCACCCCCGTTTCTCACCATCTCTCCATTCACCCCCCGTCTTCCCACCATCTCTCCATCCACCCCACGTCTTCCCACCATCTCTCCAACCACCCCCCGTCTTCCCACCATCTCTCCATCCACCCCCCGTCTTCCCACCATCTCTCCATCCCCCCCCCCTGTCTTCCCCCTCCCCCCCCCCCCCACCCGGTGGGTTCAAAAAAAAATAGACCCACCGCGTCTCGTTAAAGGCGATTGACTGGCGAAATCAAGACTATAATGCTCTTTACCTTTGCCTGGAGTGATTTTCGTGGTCAAGGACGTTAAATAACCCACAAAGGCTGGTAGGCCGTAAAACCCCATCCATCCGTTCTTTCTCTTCCCCCTAACCACCACCACCCCCTTTTTCCTTCTCTTTCATTTGTTCCACGAATTCAAGTTACCAAGCAAGTTACGAAACTGAAAGGACACTAAAATGTGTGTAGCTGTGCTGAAGGCAATCGACCATCAGGCCAAAACCAGACCTGCATCGATTTCTGCCAGAAGCAGCAGAAGGAAACGTGGCTGTAGACATACTCGGGGCTTGAATCCACACACACACACACCTTCAGCGTGGTTTCTCCCCGTGAGCCCCTGTGGGTTGGGGGCAAGAATAGACCCCCCTGTGGGTTGGGGGTAAGAATAGACCCCCTGTGGGTTGGGGGTAAGAATAGACCCCCTGTGGGTTGGGGGCAAGAATACACCCCCTGTGGGTTGGGGGCAAGAATAGACCCCCCTGTGGGTTGGGAGCAAGAATAGACCCACAGCATCTCCCTTCGTAAGAGGCGAATAACTCAGCGAATCGAGACTTGACAATCTTTATCTAACCAGCTCTCATGATTTTCGTGATCGATAGCTATACATAGCCAGCTAAGGCACACACACTCACACACGTAGACGTATACAGGCACACGCGCATGCGCGCAGACACACACACACACATACACAGAAACGCGCACGCGCGCGCGTAGACACACACGGAGATTCACACACATACACATTCTCACACACACACACACACACACACACACACACACACACACACACACACACACACACACACACACACACACACACACACACACACACATTTGCAAACACATTGTCACACACACACAGACACTCTTGCGCGCGCGCACACACGCACACACACAAACACACGCGCGCGCGCGCGCACACGCACACACACACGCACACACACACACACACGCATACACACACACACACATACACACACACACGCATACACACACACGCACGCACACACACACGCACTCACGCGCACGCGCACACACACACACACACACACACACACACACTCGCGCGCGCGCGCACAGCACTGCAACACGAAGTGATGAAACAGGCACGGTACCTTCACATGACCACACAGAAGACAAAGACGAGTGGAGGCTACGTAGTGCTGAGTCTGGCCGCGGCACTGGGGTTGAAGTCTGAGAGTTGTCTTGGTGCCATGGTGCCGTAGCAGTGAAGTTGGCATCGATCTTGCTTGCAGTCTCGGGCCCGCGGTCCCCATCAATACTGCATGTCGCCCATCTCAGTCTGCCGGCCCACAGCCTTCACGCCCACAGAAGCTCTATCTGTTGTCTAACAACGAAAGGAGGAACCTATTTTGGCCCAACGCGCAGAATGAAGATATGAATGGATGGATATTGATGGATGGATATTGATGGATGGATGATTGAATGAGTGGAGCTTTGCACCTAATCTTCCCTTGTGGGATATGTAATATTATTGGCCTCGAAAATCACGGGAGGAAGTACAGAGTGAGAGCGATTCAAGTTTCGATTTCACTAGTTTTTGGCTCTTACGATTCACGCAGTGGGCTTATTTCCCAGCACCTCCCACCAACTCACCTCACCCCCCACCCCACCCCTCCCAACCCTCCCAACCACCCACCCCAACCACCTCGCCCCAACCCTCCCAACCACCCACCTCATCCACCTCATCCACCCCACCCACCTTCAACCACGTGGAGCTAAACGCGCTGAGACACTCAGATGCAACTTTGACTAATTTGTTATCAAACAATGTTGACAATGCGAGCTACTAGAGGTGAGAGCGGTTTTCTTGGCAGTGATATGTGAGTTTTGACTTCAAGCGAACTTAACTACGTACTTTTAGAGAAGGCCAGGGTAGCCAAGAGAACACGATAGTTATGTCTAGCTAAGAGCCCTCGCTCATGGGTAAAGACGGACTTTTCAACATTTGAGTATTAGGCGAGTAAAAAATAAAGGAGTCGTCCCGGAACAGCAAATTTCAGCTCAAATAATGTTTGGAAATCCTGACTTGTTCTTCCTCTCAACACCTCTGACGAGTATCGTGATCAGTAGCCTTACATAGCCAGCAACGCAAAACTTCATTTGTTCAGTCCGTCCGTCCGTCTGTCCGTCCGTCCGTCCGTCAGTTTGATTATTTTGACCACCCTGAAGATAGTGCGTTAGCATCGCGGGAGCTGGTTCATATATTATCTACTTTCACCTTTCAAAGGTCGTGAAACTGGCACCAAATCCATTGTTATGCTGATCCGTTGCTGTCCGTATTTAGCACAGGACGATGATTAGTATGCAACTGTTATATAACATGCGATCGAAGATGAAATTGGATGGATGGATGGATGGATGGATGGATGGATGGATGGATGGATGGACGGATGGATGGATGGATGGATGGATGGATGGATGGATGGATGGATGGATGGATGGATGGATGGACGGATGGATGGGTGGATGGACGGATGGATAGATGGATGGATGGATGGATGGATGGATGGATGGACGGATGGATGGGTGGATGGATGAATGGACGGACGGACGGACGGACGGACGGACGGATGGATGGATACATGGATGGATGGATGGATGGATGGATGGATGGGTGGATGGACGGACGGATGGATGGATGGATGGATGGATGGATGGATGGGTGGGCGGGCGGGCGGGCGGGCGGACGGACTCGTGCATGCATCCATGCATGCATACGTGTTACCATCATCATCATTGACGACGATGATTGTGTAATGATGACGGCGGCGGCGGCGGCAGATTTGTAAGATTGAACTCCTGGCGTTGCTGCTGTTTGAGAAAAGTCGGCATTGTGGTCGTTGCAGGCACGGCCATCCCCACGGATCTATTCAGCACGAATGACCTGGCCATGAACCTGACAATGACGGTGACCAACTCATCCGCCATGCAGTCCTTCGATGCCATCTTCGCTCCTGTCGATGAAGGTATGTCTTTTGCCTCGTGCCTGTCCTTAGCCCCCCCCCCCCCCTCTCTCTCTCTCTCTCTCTCTCTCTCTCTCTCTCTCTCTCTCTCTCTCTCTCTCTCTCTCTCTCTCTCTCTCTCTCTCTCTCTCTCTCTCTGTCTGTGGACATGTATGTGTGTGTGTGTCCGCGTGTGCGTGTGTGTGTGTGCGCGTGTGCATGCGTGTGTGTGTGTGTGTGTATGTGTGTGTGTACCTCAACCCCAAAAAGACAAAAAAGATGCGGATTGACTTCAGGAAAAACTCTATGACCCCAGTCCCTCTTGACATCAAGGGAGAGAAAATGGAAGCAGTGACCTCCTGGGGGTTGCGCTTGACAACGGTCTCAAGTGGACAGAGAACGCACAGGCCGTCCAAAAGAAAGCAACACAGAGACTGTATTTCCTCAGGAAACTTAAGCAGTTTCGAGTGGACAAAACCATTCTCGAACTTTTCTATCAGTGTTTTCGCTGTCTCAATGCTGTCTGCATGTCTTCCTCTGAGAATATCCTGGTCCTCATTTGCAGCCTGTTCCAAGGTGTATTCAGTGAATGGCTCCAGGAAGGTGGCTGTGACGGTGGAGGTAATGCACGCCTACCTGAGGGACTGCAGGGCCGTGATCCAGTCCTCCAACAAGCGCCGCCTGGCCCTCCACCTGGACACCGTCTTCCTCAACGGGGGCCTGGACCGCCTCATTGTGCGTGACCAGGGCTCCCAGTCTGGCACCATCCTTGGACAGGTGTCTGCTGAGGACATCCAACCTGGTAAGCAGCAGTGTTGTCTCACCTTGTCTTGTGTGGTCTTGTGTTTTGTCGTGTCTTGTGCTGTGTCTTGTCTTGTATTTTGTCATGTCTTGTCTTGTCGTGTCTTCTCTTGTGCCTGATATCATGTTGTGTCTTGCATTTTGTCTTGTCTTGTCATGTCATTAAAAAAAGATGTCTATTGTTGTGTTGTCATTTGTCTATCGTTGTCTGTTGTTTCGTATTGTCGTGTCTTGTTGTCTTGTGTCTTGTCTTTTTGCTGTTGTCATGTGTCATCTTGTATTGCTTTTTTTTTTTGGTCTTCTGTTTTGTGTTTGTTCTCCTTCTTTGTCTTCCATTGCCTTTCCTTGTGTTTTGTTTTTCCTTGTGTTTTGTGTTATCTTGTCCTGTGACTTGTAATATGACGTGTCTTCTGTCTTGTCTGGTGTCTAGTCTTGTCTTTTGTATTGTTGTGTAACTTGTCTAATATCTTGTCTTTCCTTGTGTTTTGTCTTCCCAGTGTTTTATCTTCTCTTTTGTCGTATTGTGTGCCTTTTGTCTTTTTACCTTTTTATTTTATTGTGACTTGTAACGTCTTTTCTTTCCTAGAGTTTTATCTTGTCCTGTGTTGTGTTGTGTGACTTGTGTCTTAAGCCTTCTGTCTTTAATTGCCTTATTGATTGTCTCATCTTGCCGCGTCCTGACTTGGCTTGCCGAGTCTTCAGCTGTATTGTCATGTCTTATTATGTCTCGCTGTACTTGCATTATGTTTTCTCATGTCATTCACTAGTGCTTACACCATTCTCTCGTTTATCCTGCACAGGAACAGTGTTTCTCAGCAAAAGCACGGCAATGTGGATGCGTGTTGTGATGGACCAGGGCATTGCTGATCAGCCCTACACCATGTCCTTCACAGTCGTGGAAGTCGGTGAGTGAGTCGCATAGCCTCTGCCCTCCTTACAGACTCTTCACAGTCGTGGAAGTCGGTGAGTGAGTCGCATAGCCTCTGCCCTCCTTACAGACTCTTCACAGTCGTGGAAGTCGGTGAGTGAGTCTCATAGCCTCTGCCCTCCTTACAGACTCTGCTGCACTCCCGGTGGTTTGCTTCTGGGGAAAATCTGCTGAATAGCCAGATCAGTTAAGCATAATGGACGTCATGAAAAGGTATGGGCAGCAAGTGTGGTTCAGTACAGACTGGTTAGGCATTGCCTCTGAGTGTCCTGTGATAAAGGAAGCTGTGCCACACAGAGATAGAACTACTTGGTTCTATGTTTTGTCCTTTCTGCATAATTTCCTGTGAATCTACACTACATCCTCTTGACTAATTGGCATTTGCCCTTGTTGGCTGATAGTTGTTGGATTTTTTTTCCTGACAGAGTAGGTTTTTGCATCAATGGAGATTCAGTACACTCTGTTATATGATAGTGCCTGCTAACTCAGACTTTTGTCATTTCTGTTTCCAGAGAACGGAGGACGGTTTGATAATGAGGGTCAGATCACACTGGAGACTCCAATCACAGCCAACTCCAGCAATGTCAGCTTCCAGCTCTATGCAGCTGATAACCAGGTGGGTGGAATAAAAAGGGCAGTGCTGATGAGGGCGTGGCCAAACCTAGCTGGGCAGTCCAGTGGGCGGAGTTACGTTGGTCATCTATGACGAGCTTGTACTTGATTGACAGTCCACAAGACAGGATCTTGCCTGATACTGAGGATGTTTCCAAAACCTTGACTCACAGTGATATGTATGCAGTCCCTAATTGTATCTGGTACTCGTACTCGTACTCGAGGCTTGCCGCCTATTAAGCACACTGTAGTCCAGTGTCTGACAACAATGCTGTGACTAATAACTGCTACTAGTGCTAGTCCAGATAAAGTCACCGCCAGCATGAGTACTGCGATGGTGTGATTCTGTCCACTAAAGCAGACCCCCAATGGGTCGAGCACTCTAGCAGTAATGAGGAAGTCCTAGATTCTGTTTCCATCGTAAGTTCTAAAAGCATTCTGCTCCTCTTCGCTGGGTTATTGGCTCTGTATTCAGAAGTCGTTGGTGTCAAGGACGAAAAATGGCTTTTAGTGTATTTGTGACCCATTCGAAAATATTGCTGGGTAAGTAACTTTTTATCATTGCTGAGACATTTTCACATTCAGGACAATAGAGTTTGCTTAAGTTTGATCTGAGAATGACAGTTGTAGCCTCAAACGAGAGTACTGTCACCAAAAGAAGTTAGTTGGGATAACAGAGACAATTTTGAGATTCCTTTACTATTCAACTAAATTAGTCTCAACAGGGTCATTAGACCAATTAAAATTACTTTCTAACGTGTTTTTAGGTTGATTTGGGTTGTAAGCGAGATATTTTAGGTGCAGTGATTATGCATTAAAAGTCAATTTCACCTTGATTGACTTTCAGTGTTGTTTTGGGCTGTAGTGTTTCCCACTGGGTTGGGCACGTTGTGCCTCCAGCAAAATCCATTTCCAGTTTAATGTCAATTTTGAGATTTTGATAGAAAACTGATCAGGGACCATTTCAAAACAGTACCTGCATTTTTGAGACATTGATAGAAAACTGATCAGTGATCATTTTAAAACAGTACCTGCAGTTTTGAAATCCTCATATAAAACCGATTAGTGACCATAAGGAAAAAAAGTACCTGCACATTTGAGATTTTGATTGAAAACCAATCAGCGACCATTTCAAAAAGTACCTGCACCTTTAAGTCGCTTAAAAGTATTTTACTGAGAGAGTAGTGCCTTGGTAGTAATTTTAGAAACAAGACAGAAAATTTCATAATTTGATTGAGCTATCATCGTTTTTCCATGCTGTTGACTCATAAGGAATTCAAATAACTTTGCATCCTAATGTCCGATTCACAAATGGTTTTTACCTTTATGCAGGGCATGATGTTTTATGTTTAACTATTAGAAATGCTACACAACTTGAATTCGACAAAGGGGTCAATAAGACACATTTCGTGGGGCGGGGTCACATGACATCAGAACCTTATCATTAACATTGCATCATATTACATATCATTATGTGTGTTAATATTACATTAGAGCCTTTATTCAGATGAGTAG